>WFMF01000001.1:694955-844804 GCA_011033025.1 Beroe forskalii | reverse complement strand
GTGTCAAACAAAGGAGATTTCCCAAAGTTACAGTTAAACTTAAACAACTGACAATCTCCTTTGAGGAGTAAACCACAATACCGATCATATGAAGGTCGTTGTGTACGTAGGGAAGTCAGGTCGGAACGCAATGCGAATTGTACTGACGGAGAACACGAGTGGGAAGGATTTAATATGCGGCCCCCAAAACAAAGAATAAGTGATGTACACATTTATACATGCTTCCGCTTCCGACCTTGCGACACACACACACTACAAGGCGCGTACACGTCATCAATTCAACATTATATATCCTGATAATGACGTCACCCTCATCTTCCTATGTGTACAAGCAGTGTTCTGCCTCCAACAGGGTAATTACAACATGGACCCCTACAGTCGGGGTGAAATGAGCAGTCCTGCATCACGTAATAGGGGTGAAATCGGGGGGAACTTGGCAACCTGCCCCCACCCCCGGCCCCATGATACATACATTAAATACACGGTACACAAGCCGAACTTGCCTCCCCCATGATACGTGTATACTGTATACACAGTACGCAAGCCAAATCAGCCTCCCTTAGCCAGATGAAGCACGAGTTAATAAAAGAATTACTCTGAAATTGGTAGGAAGTTCGTGTATACTGTGTATACATGAGTGCAATGTTGATAGGACTGTGTACAGTCAGTGAATATACAAACTACAGTATGTATTTACAGCTAAACGTGAACCTTGGAATTGATTGGAACTTCGCTTTTATGAGCAAAGAATTAATCATAGTGATACACAATTCATGTTTCATATTGCCGGCAGCTATGATAAACAGACCAAAGAAAGTACACGCCACCTCAGCGTGGAATTGGGAGTGAGTGGGAACTGAGAGTGGGGATAATTGGGAATTGGGAGTGAGTGGGAACTAGGAGTGGGTAAAATTGGGAATTGGGAGTGAGTGGGAACTGGGAGTGGGGAAAATTGGGAATTGGGAGTGAGTGGGAACTGGGAGTGGGGAAAATTGGGAATTGGGAGTGAGTGGGAACTGGGAGTGGGGGGAATTAGGAGAGCGAGTGAGTGGGAAAACTGGGAGAGGGAAAACTTGCAGTGGGAAAACTGGCAGTGGGAAAACTGGGAGTGGAAAACTGGGAGTGGGAGTGAGGGGAAACAGGGAGTGAGGGGGAACAGAGAGACAGTAGGAACAGTAGAAATAACCAAATCCCAAATGACTCCAATTCCGAGCTTTCTAGTTCTTTCGAATGTCAATTTAGATGTCTTAGAAAGTACGTTTACACGACATAAACTTATGTAGTTATGTACTGCTAACGCATATCGACAAAACCCATGAGTAAATGAACACGCATTTATTATACGGCAAGGCACATGACCTACAAAATACACTAACACAGTAGGTACAATAAGTATTTATACAGAGATGAGGAGGAGGGGCACAAACTGATGAGTAGTCTTTTTTGTTGCTGTGGTAAGTAATTACTGAGTGGTTTTCGTAGCAATATAACAACGGCCCCTCAGAGAAACACGATATATCACAATGCAAATGGGGGCATGTTGTTAATTGGCAATTACGTCGCACAGTGGGGTTGATAAGATCACTAGTTCACCTTCAACAACAACAAGCAGTGTCATAATGATAATTCAGAGAGCAAACGATCAAGGAACAACCCCAATGTTCTCATGTTGATTATAATTCAGACAGCAGGGAGAAAACGATCGAGGAATAACCCAATGTCGGTTATAATGCGGAGAGCAAACGATCAAGGAATCACCCCAATGTTAGTAACGAGTAAATATATCAAATGATGTGTACACATCATACATTGTATGGATAGGGGGAGTAGATGTAGCGGTATATTTTGTAAGGATGACAAGCACTTTATTAGCGACTGGTAGAACTCGAGTAGGTGGCAATATTGTATCATTACTTAGATATAGTGAGAGACAACCAATTTATTGATTAATATTCCTTGTGGTGTGAAGGAAGGGTGAATACGATCTCAGAGTAGTGGTTAGTGGTTCTAGGTTTGGCAACAACTAGTGAGGGAGAGGTCGTGAACCACCATGCTTAGAATGAGCGAAATATCAGGTAAACTTGCGTAAAGAGATATGGGCTAAAATGAAAAGTATTGTCCTTCTATATAAGCGAAATTAGTATGGATAACTAATGGTAGAATTAATTTTTCGTTCAGCGACTAATAAATTGATGTTCAAGAAATTGATAAATGAACGACCTTACTGACGAACTAAATGAGCTAAATATATTGACTCGGTTTTCGCGTGCATCTTTAATTTATGCAAATTGCAAATTGATGTGCACCTTTGCTAAGTAATCCACCGACATAAGGAACGCGAGGATATCAATAATGGCTTTATGGAATTTTAAAATTTTATGAAACTTTCGCTTTAACCTTTTGATGATCTCAGTTAGACGCACAAAAACTGAAACTGTTGAAGGTAGCGAAGGTCTTCGAAAATATGTGGGAGTTTGAAGCCACATTCCAAAGTTTGCCCCATTCCAAAGATTTAGCAAAGATGTGTGAACC
The DNA here is from genome assembly GCA_011033025.1 of Beroe forskalii. Taxonomy (NCBI): domain Eukaryota; kingdom Metazoa; phylum Ctenophora; class Nuda; order Beroida; family Beroidae; genus Beroe; species Beroe forskalii. The sequence continues at coordinate 842,272 of WFMF01000001.1, read as the reverse complement.
TATTGAGTATTGCCGTTCATGAAATATAACAGGTTGACATAAAACAACTCATTTTACAAATAACAATTACCACAAACAGATCATAAGAAAGTTCAATAAAAATATCTGTGAAGAAAAAACATAAAACTAATATCAGATCTATCTAAAGTAAAGACGTTCACGATAAGAATTGGTGATATAGTACAAGTGCTGTCTTTGTTGTGTCGCAGATTCCCAGACACCGTTTTCTCTGTTAGATCTGTAAGACCAGGAGATACATACATTATAGTTCGGAATATAACCCTACAGTCTGTACTATTGACCTTACTCAACTTCAGGTTTCATGTTTCGTGAACATGAGTGGAGTTATTCTAGACAATGCATATCGCTAGAGTACCGTCTTTCAGACTTGTCCTTAGAGTTGGAACTATATCATGATGTGAAAAGAGAATTAGAACTCCCAAAAAATGGCTCTTCTGGTAATATTTATCTGGAGTGTGAAAATATAATCAATTTTGATAGGGCCCCTCAAAATTTTGTTTCAAATCACAATTATTAATTAAAAATTTCGCATCCATGGGCAGTCACACCTTGCATACTATATAGGAGCGGCTACCCACAGTAAATAGCAAGGTACCCGGACTTTATGCCGACAGCGGACTATATGCCGACATAGGATTTCTAGGGACATGTCGGTGTATTGTCCGTCGGCATAAAGTCCGTTTTTGGACTTTATGCCGACAAGCAAATCTGTGCTTCCCTTCTGTTAATTGGTTTATCGTATCCTTGTGCCTTATCCGATAGTGTATAGCCGTTATTAGGCAGCATCAGGCCTGTTATTCGAGACATTTTCCGGTGGATCGCATGTCATGTGTCGCTAACAAGTTGCGATAACTGATGAGGTGCCAGATGCAGTTTATATTAGGTCAAGTCAATCTAGGACGACGGAGAGGCGTGTAGCCCTTTGGCCCCGTCGTCAACCTCACGTACTCCTGCTTGTAGCAAAGCCTACTCACAGCATTTGTCTCAGCCTGGCAGAAGTGGAAGAAGCACCCATCAACAGAGGCAGTAGGAAGATGTTCCGGAAGGCCAGCTCTAATTCCACCATTATGGTATCAGCTTATCAGGAGCGAAGGTCCTCAGGGCACCCGGGGCTTTGAACTTTCCAAGCACTCCGTGTAGGCTGAAGTATCCTTGTCTGTGAGGACAATGTAGACACAAGGAAAGACCCAGGAAGCACCGTTGGGGTTTGGGATTTCAGCATGTGTTGTCAGGACTTGAAAGAAGAGTTCAGGACAATGTACGAGCTGAGACTCTCCTCCAGGATGTCAAGATTGCTATCGGTAGCCAGGATGATGATCCGCTTCTCCTCGCCGTTGGAGGAGACCTCACAGAGTTCAGGTGACATCAAATCATGATGTTCTCATGGGAAGGGTAGTCCGATACCTAAGTCCCGGAATCCTAATGAGGGAACAAGCAGTATCAACCGTATGTTCCTTATCTCTAATTCTAATAAGGTCAGCTAACAAGCAGTATCTTCCGTATTATCCTGATCTCTGATGACAGGTATCTGTCGTTAGGGGACAAATGTCCCCTACTCCATTACCCTTACTGTGACCGTTCGTTAATGCCTTATCATATCCATTTATTCAGCTGACACCAGTTATTCAGCTCTAACTGCTTATATCTGGTATTGGGTAATGAGGTTCATGATTAAGGACTGTTAAACGCTGCGTAAGAAAAATAGGCGGTTCACCGTCATCAACTCACTACATTGAGCTATGATAATGACGTTATCCTACCCGCCTATTTCTCGTAATAGGAAGATGATCGAGATGTGGTGCTTGAATTGTATGTGCAGCAGACTCCACCCAAAAGTCCGGGAAATCATGTCGGTATAAAGTCCAGTGTCGGCATAAAGTTCATTTTTGGACTTTATGCCGACCAGGAGTTTTTCGGAGTCGGCATATGGTCCAGTGTCGGCATAAAGTCCGGGAATCAAATAGCAATAGAAAGGCTCAAGCAAACAAATCGTATGAGTACAAAATAAATACGAGAATAGAACCAAATAACCAAACTTCGAAGTCATATGACACCTATTTATGCGATGCATGCATTATGATTTTATTGCATAAATTAAAATGAGCACTTAACAACCATTAGAGATAGTGGGACAATTGCATTTGAACAAATTCAAGCCTCGTCGTAACACTATGATATAAATCAAATTTTATGCATCACAAATGCAGATAACACAGCTGTAATTTCAGATGGAGTTGTACATCGCATTACACGTACAACTTGAATGATATTTAGAACAGCTGCGGGCTCTGAAGTTTAACAATAGGACAGAATGATATGATTACTCATGATGAATATTGAATTATATTGACTATTGAATACCTTCTACTTTAAAAGTACGCAGAATGGAGCAAGAGAGAGAGAGAGAGGGGTATATGCAATTATCTATTGAACGAAAATAATTAGGTACTTCATATAATCCCTCTTGGACACCTACTTGATAATGAGAATGTTTAAATTCTGAACTGAAACCCTTCAAAATTTTGACCACATCACACAAATTGGCAGCTGCGTGCAATCGAAGAAAGGCAACGGTTGAACAGACGTAAATCATAATTTCTGCTGAAGGAATACATCTAAAATTACATGCCGGTCACCAACCAGCGAAGAGCTTTAGAGGAAATGTGGACTGTTGGCTTCAAAGCTATACCGCTTGTTAGCAATTGGATTGAATTTGCTTATTTCCATCTGAACATGCTTACAGTTCAAAGGAATGATAATTACTAAAACCGAAGAAGCAATGAAATGCGGCACATCACCAAGGTTGAAACCAGGAATTTCTCAGACACTTCCATTTCACAATTAGAGTGACCAATTTTCTAGATATAGCTTGTCGATGGAGGCATAATTACCAGCGTTATGATCTAAAAGTGAGCACTGGATAGCAGCTAGATGAAGAAAGATCAAACTGTAATTTTATTGTAATTGTGCTAATGTTCACCATTCCGTTAACTGAAACCGACTAATTATCAATTAATTTGAAAGCGCGATTATTTTATCATAGAAATTGTAATTTTGAAACTATAATAATACTTGGAGATAATATTGGCCGGAGAATCAGATAGCAGAATATTGTAAATACTCTTCGTATACCATGATTTCTGACCTGGACTTCAGTCAACACAAAACTAGTTACAGAGACAGTACTGAAAGTGCATTTTGATTTCAGTCAGGTGGAGTCATCAGATTGAAGCAATGTACGTCTGTTGAGCACGGAAGCAATCTTTTTATATTTGAACTGAACTAGAATGACATACAATTCTTGGTTGGAAAATGATATGGATTACACTTCCTTGACCGTCACTGGCTCGATAACACTTGAATCCTTCGATTCCTGTCTAAGGCTGTTACAGCTGTTGGAATAGAAATAAAAGTTAAAACCTTCAAATTAGAAAAAAATGAAAAGCCACGATGGCAAAAACATTTGGTGCTCGGATAACTTTTACATTCCTGTCTGGGACTGAAGACTGAAGTTTCGGAGGTAAATACTAAATAGAGACCTGGAAGTGAACTAAAAATACTAAAGATGGTGATTTGCTAAACTGAGTAAGAATATAGTAAGTTGCCTAATGTGTAGACTATGTCATGATATCTACACATTAGATAAATCAATAACCGAGAGTTTTACCAACTTAATAATAACGCTTATTAGTACAGTCAAATCTGGCCGAAAATAGCCCAAAATCGGAACAAATTCTACACCAAGCGATTTTGACTGTTTTCTACAGTTTTTTGCCCGAAAAATCGATCTAGCAACTTTTCAAGACTTTCCAGGGTGGGGAAAGTGCCGAAAAATCGATTTTTAGTTGAGGCGCAGCCGACTGACCTGTGAAAAAACATGACTTGGCCCAGGAAGGTCGTAGAGACTTCATTTTAGGCTTAAAAGAAGCGCAATGGCCATGTTTATATACGACTTGTTAATAAACATATGCCCTAAAATGCTCAGGAACAGAGTTATGGGCAAAAAACTGTTTTTTGGGCACCCGCGAGACATTGTGGAAGCGATTTTTGTATCTCGATCCAGGAAGGTCGTAAAGACTTCGATTTGGGCTTAAAAGAAGCGCAATGACCATGTTTATATACGATTTGTTAATAAACATATGCCCTAAAATGCTGAGGAACCGAGTTATTGGCGAAAAACTGATTTTTTGGGCACCTGCGAGACATTGTGGAAGCGGTTTTTGTATCTCGGCCCAGGAAGGTCGTAAAGACTTCAATTTGGGCTTAAAAGAAGCGCAATGACCATGTTTATATACGACTTGTTATTAAACATATGCCTTTAAATGCTGAGGAACCGAGTTATGGGCGAAAAAACTGATTTTTGGGCACCCACGAGACATTGTGGAAGCGATTTTTGTATCTCGGCCCACGAAGGTCGTAGAGACTTCGTTTAGGGCTTGAAAGAAGCGCAATGGCCCTGTTTATAGACGACTTGTTCACAGACATATGCCCTAAAATGCTGAGGAACCGAGTTATGGGCGAAAAACTGTGTTTTAGGCACCTGCAAGGTATTGTGGAAGCAATCTTGGCCATTGAAGCTTGATTTTGGATTTGGATTTGAAATGCTCCGGAACAAAGTTATGGGCGGAAAACTGATGTTTTGGGCATTATAAGACATGGCCAATGCTATTTCTGCATCTCTGCCCAAGAGGCTTGTAGATTTCATTGTATACCTCAGGTTATTAGCAAAAACCTGATTTTTGGTCATGAATCATCAGACAATAGACATGGCTGAAGCAATTTTATATCCAAGCTCAGCAAAGCAGTATGGACTAAGTTTTAGGTACTGCCACACATACAGGTCGTAGAGTTAGGTGTCATCAATGAATCATCTATCATCATCTTTACATTAGCCCTAATAGTCTACACAGTTGCCGTTCTTTTTAAGTTTAAAGCCCTTCTTGGGGCAAAGCTGTGATTAGAAAATTGTGCTTGTGGGAGCCCCATATCAGTTCATCAAATCTATACAAGTCTGTATATAAAACATGGCTATTGTATTATTTTGATAAGTTTCAATGACCTTCCTAGGCTGAGATACAGCACAGGAAAAATTGCCTCAACTCAGAAGAAACTAAAATTACATAACTTTGTTCTATAGCATATTAGGACATACCTTTGATAACAAGTAGTATATACTACACATGACTATTGCACGTATTTACAGCCCACAATGAAATCTCTACTCAAGACTCTTGGGCCAAGATAAAAAAATTCAGTTTTTCGCCCATAAGTCGGTTCCTCATCATTCTAGGGCATATGTTATTAACAAGTCGTATATAAACAAGGCCATTGCGCTTCTTTTAAGCCCAAAGCGAAGTCTCTACGACCTTCCTGGGCCGAGATACAAAAATCGCTTCCACAATGTCTCGTGGGTGCCCAAAAAATCAGTTTTTCGCCCATAACTCGGTTCCTCAGCATTTAAAGGCATATGTTTAATAACAAGTCGTATATAAACATGGTCATTGCGCTTCTTTTAAGCCCAAATTGAAGTCTTTACGACCTTCCTGGGCCGAGATACAAAAATCGCTCCTACAGGCTACAATGTCTCGTGGGTGCCCAAAAAATCAGTTTTCCGCCCATAACTCGGTTCCTCAGCATTTTAGGGCATATGTCTGTTAACAAGTCGTCTATAAACATGGTCATTGCGCTTCTTTTAAGCCCAAATCGAAGTCTTTACGACCTTCCTGGGCCGAGATACAAAAATCGCTTCCACATTGTCTTGCGGGTGCCCAAAAAACAGTTTTTCGCCCATAACTCTGTTCCTGAGCATTTAAGGGCATATGTTTATTAACAAGTCGTATATAAACATGGCCATTGCGCTTCTTTTAAGCCTAAAACGAAGTCTCTACGACCTTCCTGGGCCAAGTTATGATTTTTCACAGGTCAGTCGGCTGTGCCTCAACTAAAAATCGATTTTTCGGCACTTTCCCCACCCTGGAAAGTCTTATAAAGTTGCTAGATCGATTTTTTGGGCAAAAAACTATAGAAAACAGTCAAAATCGCTTGGTGTAGAATTTGTTCCTGAAAAAATTAGGATTTGACTGTACTATATTGACCATTGGATTTGTTTCAGCTCCTGAATGATGAGTCGCAACAAATTGCAATGCAACCTATCGGTGATGGATGTTCTGCACCCGATGAACTGCGTACGGACAATTCATGCAATCCCCATAAGCTGCCACGTGGAGAATGCGGGACGCTGCTATGCAAAACGACCAGTTACCATTTCTCAATAAATCCGGTTACAGTTTCGGTTGGCTGAAAACGCCCGGTTAACCGGTATTTCGGTTTCGGTTCGGTTAACCGGTCGTTTCCTACGCTGTTGTTTTCGACAACCTCGTGGGCTGCTATAGAACCAGGAAAGTTCTACAGGCACCAGGTGACAGAACTCAGAAACGGAGGAAACTGATCACGCTGGCATCAGGCATTCTAGGCTAGTTAGGGACACAGTACCCGACTATCCGAGCAGAGTTGCCACCAGCTACCACATTCAGCGCGGTGGGAAGTGTACGGTTGGAGGATATTACGCACGGGAAAATGCGAATCTAAATCATTGCAAGTTGTGATCAGCAAAGGACAGCCACATCGCATAAAATACTAAAATAACAATGATAAAATTTCAATGATTGCGCGCTAGCTGGGAAAATCGTGAGTGGCCTGGTATAATATAATGGCGCCGTGCGCGCGCGCCGGCGCGCACAGCACTGAATAGTTGCCCAAAGTCGTTTGTATTTGACTTTGTCCATGCGGCGTACGTTTATGTAACAGCCCATATGATGCATATGATCTTTCCCCGATTTTGGAACAAATTGTTACAAATGTAAACATATGCGCGTATACGTAATACAATTGTAAACATATGCCAGGGGTCAGAGTTCAGTCTGGATTGAAGTTTTCATGATCTAAATGAGTTGTAGGGGGATTGAATCGATAGTGTTGATAGGTTTTTAGTGCTCATTAGCCGCCATGGTACCACCACATGTATATATTTACATTTGTAACAATTTGTTCCATTTTTCCCAGAAGCTACGTTCAACTCCTCCAAGCATTCTCAACGTAGTTTATGGATGGAATAGGGTCATATGAACTATCTAGGACATCTGTAGCAACATTTTGAGTACCTATTACAGATTTTGACCGGCTAAAATTGCTTGAAAATTCGGTAATCTTGAGTATGATAATAGGTGGCTTTTGCGGCTATGTGGTGGCACCATGGCGGCTTATGAGCACTAAAAACCTATCAACACAATCGATTCAATCCCCCTACAACTCATTTACATCATTAAAACTTCAGTCTAGACTGAACTCTGACCCCTGGCATATGTTTACAATTGTAACATGGAAACGCGTATATGTTTACATTTGTAACAATTTGTTCCATTTTTCCCAGAAGCTATGTTCCACCCCTCCAAGCATTCCCAACGTAGTTTATGGATGGAATAGGGTCATATGCACTATCTAGGACATCTGTAGCAACATTTTGAGTACCTATGACCCATTTTGACCGGCTAAAACTGCTTGAAAATTCGGTAATCTTGAGTATGATAATGGGTGGCTTTTGCGGCTATGTGGTGGCACCGTGGCGGCTAATGAGCACTAAAAACCTATCAACACTATCGATTCAATCCCCCTACAACTCATTTACATCATTAAAACTTCAGTCTAGACTGAACTCTGACCCCTGGCATATGTTTACAATTGTAACAATTTGTTCCAATTTTGTTCCAATTTTGTTCCAAAATCGGCGAAAGACTGACTCATATGATGTTTCCGCAAAATTGGAACAAAAATGAGACAATTTGCTGACATGATTTACCCACAACTAATTCTTCGTCCGATATTGATTGCCTTAGAACTATCAATGAAATTAAACCTCAAAACAAAACGTCCAATGCTTAACTTCATCAATCGTCAGCGATTTATGCCCTAAGAATATGTCAGGATTTTGTCTCATTTTCGCAGTATGTCAGCATTTTGTCTCATTTTTGTTCCAAACATGTTCCAACACAAAATATCAGTTAGATTCAAATTCAAAAGCCTCAGTATGGTCAATCAGTGTTTTTGTTCGACACAATGAACTATTTAGTACTGTAGAAGGGGCCTACCGACAAGTGCGCACGGAAGAATCTATTTCCCACGGTCAAACAGGGTGGCTTGTCAATGATTTGAGCAGAGTGAGCACTTCAGATGCTGAAAACGACAACTGCGCACATTGCAGCACAGCAAAGTCAGAATCTAATCCAAACTACAACAAACGACAAGTGCGCCCAAACTTTCTAGTACAGACTGTGAGTGATCTTGAAGCATCTCTTGCCGCTGCCCCACCATGCGCGCTGCCCCACCATGCGCCCAGTGGTCATGACGGGGACTTTGGCATGCGAGGTAATGATGGGTTAGGTGCAGGGCCGTAATTCCCGGGGGGCTAGGGGGGCTGAAGCCCCCCTCCCCCAAGATTTTTGAACTGACTCAAAAAAATTCTAACTCCCTATTAAAATTTCCAACTTAACTGATCTTTACAGTTTACTCATTAAATAGGGAATGATATTGATGCATCATTCGCAATTGTGAAGGTTTCATTATCATACCAACACTTCATGTAGGCTAGTTTGTAGGTTGATCATGGTATTTTTTTTATCTACAAACCACAGTACAGAAGTGCTGTAATCAATCCATGTCTCCATAGTAAGTAGGCAAAATAATAATAATAAAGAAAGGAATAACTAAATATCGTGCTCAAATCATGCTCATAACATGTTCATAGATTTATGCAAGTGACATACTGGAATGAATAAAAGAGATTCTACTACTACTAGAAGGGGGATGGGCCAGCGAGGGCCCAGGCGGCGCCCAGGAGAGGAAGCAACTGGCCGAGACAAGCGCTTCCGAGCTCCCATGCGCCCGGATGGGACGGGCGTCCCGTTCCTCCCCGTTGCCATCCTGTCGGAACAGGACGGCGTTCCCGACCCAGCGGCGGGGTCGAGCTCCTCCTTCTGTGGCCGGAGCGAGGGCTACCTCCGCGACATCCTCTGGGGACGGCTTGAGTGTATCCCTGTGACTGAAGGCTCAGTCCGGTGAGGGACAGAGCCTCAAGTAGTTGCAGAATCGTCGCATACTCTCTTAGGTACCAGGCGACCAGTCCTGTGGGCGTAGCTGACGATCCTGTTGAGTTTGAACCTGTCCACGATGTCGGTACCTGCACAGTAGTAGGTGTCTAAGTACTCAGCCCTAATACTGCCTAGGGAGGCGCATTTCCCCAGGAAGTGCGATACCGTTTCATCTTCGCTTTTGCAGAGAGGACAGGTTGCAGGGACAGCGGGATTCAGTTTCTTGAGGTGGTAGTTTAGGACTGTGTGGCCTGTCATGAGTTGAGTAGCCACTCTCAGATCCTTCCTACCCATACTGGATAGCTCCTTTGCAAATTTGTCCCTCAAAAAAGATTCAATGATGTTCATAATAATTTTAAACGCCTAAAAACCAGCAAGTGCTCTGGGCTAAGAATGGGTTATCAGTTGGGCAAGGGTGATTATGAGGCACAATTAGTACAGAATATTTATACGTCACGAATTTTATACGGATATTATTTATACGACATTAGATTTATACGATTTTGTCAGTCACCAAGAAAATAGAAATTCGGTTTGATGAATTCAGTTAAAAATTTGGAGAAAAGAGAACGGGTCAAGTATTCTTTTCACTGCGTTAGCGATACCAGCTGCAGACCATCCATGTAAAATATTTCGCTTTCCTTCTGGTGTATTAAAGTAAGGGAAAGCCTTTGATATTGTCTTTGCATGCAGAGTTCGAAGGACAGCTTTTCCTGTATTTACTTTGATGTCATCTATTCGTGGAGAAATGTTAAGCAATAGACCAGTAATCTCAGCACTAATAGATTCAGCACTAGCATCCTGTTCAATAGTTTTCAATGTACGGTTGACAGTCAGATCAAGTGGCAACAAGAATGGAAACTTTGTACGACACATAATTCATACTTCATAAATTTTATACGACATGAAATTTATACGAAGAAATCAAAATTCGTATAAATATTGTGATGTATAAATATTCTGTACTAAGGTATGTTCTGCACACGGTTTTTTAACATGAAAACTTGCTCAAGACTTGTCAAAGTACCATTGTATACGACTCATAATTTACACGATTCTTACCCATTTCTGTAGCCCAAAATTCATTCTCAGGCATTGAAAAACCCAAAAATTTTCCGGGGGGCTCCGCCCCCCTAACCCCCGGCCAGGGGCTCTGCCCTGGACCCCGCTGGGGGCTGCGCCCCCAGACCCCTGCCTCCGGGGGGCTCCGCCCCTGGACCCCATTCCCTGGGCTCGCTTCGCTCGCCCAGCCCCCCAACTCAAAATTGAGAATTACGGCCCTGGTTAGGTGACGATCGACTCACGTGATGCGGCTCATAGCTTTATCGTGTCATGTGAGAGGAACTGGAACTGGGTTACATCACGGCTCATAGCTTCTTGTTATCAGAGATAATATGAGAGAAAGCTCGTCAAGGTAGATATAGATATGAGAGGAAAGGCGGTGATAACTGATAGTAAGCTATAGTTACGGTTGTGTGGCTCTCAACAGCTCCTCGACACAGATGGCTTAACCTACAACTCCCGGAAGGAGAGGACTGCATCCGACGCCAGAAGCCTTCGCCGTCACTACTCCAGCTTCAGGGCTATCCGTGACCAACAAGTCACTACTGATTACCACTTGGATCGGCTTGCCAATGGTATGACCCCTGCCAAGAAACGCAAGTCTTGGCAGTAAAACCTGAGCTGATCCCAGAGCTGAATCTTTGAATGTGCGCACTTGTCGTTTCAGATGCAGAGGATTTACTGATTGGGCTACTCCCCAAATTGTCCCACGCTACCCTGTCAATTTTTGAGGTTTACCCAAATTGTGATTGATTGATTGAAAACCCAACGTTGGGGCTGGCAATGTGACGAAATATAATATCAAAATGATAAATAATGATATAAAATATAAAATGCAGATATAACTGCCGCTCAACAATCCACACCATGTTAACAATAACACCGAGAAAAATAAATTCCTGTGTGGTAGAAATTGATAACTGTCCTTCCTCGTACAAAATTAAACATGCACAAATCACAAATCTCGCTCATCCTCGCCACCCCTTCTTTCCCAGTCCATAGTTACAAGTTGTTATCAGGGAGGGGGTCGATGTTACTAACAACGACCCCCTCCCTGATGACGTGTGCTCTGTCGGGTTGCTCAGCACAGCGCCTTCGAAGTTCCATCACGCACTCCTTGTGCTCCTTCCTCTGCATCTAAGTCCTATCAAGGCATATGAACACCGACTTGAATGACTCTGTCTTCTTCAGCCGGCCCGCCTTCCTCCTGATACCAGCCGCCACTGTCCCACTCTTCAGCTTCACGAGGACGGGACTCGGTGCACCCTCCTTCACTCTCTTAATTCTTTCCGCTTGAAATGTTGGTTTCTCGCCCACAGCTTCCAGGATTTCACTGACCCGGCCTTTCACGTCCTCGTCAGAAGATTTGGTCAGTCCAAGAACCACAAACTTCTCCCGTTCTTCAGCCTCTGAAGCTTATTGTACTACATTCCTCATCACCTGTACACGTAGTCCAGTTCGATGATGCATCCTCGCTGTACGACTTCTTTACAGAAGTGTCCACTGCCGTTACCACGCCTTACTTGAGCCCATCGATCTCCTGCTCTCTGATTGTCTTAATTTCTCGATAGAGCTCGATGATTTCCTCGTGGTCTTTGATTAAGTTTTTCGAGAGTTTTTTGTTCTCCTCAGTCAACTTCTTGATCAAAATGTTTTGATTCACAACATGAACCCAAGCCTTGCTAAACTCCCTTGTGAGCTGATCTTTGGTAAAGCAACGATTAACAACGTTTTCATGGACTTTGTCTCGCTAAATCCTCCCAGGGCTTCACTGTGCGACTGAAGGGCGAGCATACCCTCTGCAACCATAGTGTGATGAAGCTCCCCGCATTCTCGAAGCAATCCGGTGGTGGCTCATACATCGGTTTACGCTGTGTTTGTTAAACTAGGTACCACAGCAGAGGTAATAATATGCCCAATTAATTTTTGGAGCACTTTTATAACTTGCACATTACATTTCTAATCCTCCGATGCCTTTTTGTTGAAGGAAGGCTGTTCGGAAGGGAAACTATTGCTGGCTTGCCCTACTGGAGACTGTCCTATTATCCAACCATACACCTCATGTATGACTGTTGCAATGTATACACCCCATGTATGACTGTTGCAATGTATTCACCTATTGATTCAGGACACTGTCCAATGTACAGCATGGGATACACCTTGGCACCCTCACATTCTGATGAATTGTGCTAATAATAGTTTCCAATTGAATTTAACTCTCCAATCGAATTGAAGGCCTTTCTCCCTCATCGTATTTCCTCCATTAGGTGCACGTAGACAGTAGACTTGTTTAGATCTTCAGGATCTAAACAGGAGGTAAAAGTATGTAACGAAAAGTGACAAGAAATTTGATCCCCAAAATTAATAACCTGCTCACATCCTTTTACGTTATTGAATAAAAACCGGTCAAAAATCATGAGTTTTTTTCTCTTTCTAGTTTACAGTGCGAGTTTAGAGTGCTGTATTCGAGTGTTATACATAATGCGCCACAGACGGGAGCTAAAATATTCAGTTATTATGCCCATAATAATAATAATAATATGTACGTGGAAAATGCATTATTATGAAAATATGTACCCCTATGTGAACGTGAAATTCCTGGACAATGTAACCTGTAATTTGTTCTAATCCATGTGGGCTTAGTGTGTAGAAATGAAATAGACTGTTCGTTTCATCAGCTTCTCAAATCTCAATTTGCTGAATAAATAACAAAATCTAAATCCCTTAATGAACCTTTCCAACTTTCCAAGTTACTTAAAGTGAATTGGATAGACCTCAGTGTCTCTTGATCTTGCGATGTAATAATGAAATATTGTATTTGGTAGACTGTAGAGAAACTTGAATTTATGTTATTTTCATCTGAATAATAGACTACGGAAGTGCAGTACAACGATCAGGTTAACAGGTCTGTATAATCTTGTTACGTGACGGCTAATTAATCAATAACAACGACAGACAATATGAAACTAGAACTGAATATTAAATCAATAATATCTAAATTATCACCCAAATGTTAATTTTTGATACAAATCGATTACTTGTCAAATATCTCCTATCACTTCATATTCTATACCACACCTGTACGCATGAGGTATTATTTACTTTAAACCCCCAAGACATGACATGGTCTATTCGCTGCAACTTTGTACTGTGTTTTATAGATTACAATATACACACACCTGTATACATGATGTATAGGAATGAGATAATACAGTGCTGGGAGATGTCGGGCACTGATTTACCTGTTGTACTGAGTGTAGTGTAGGAATTTAAGTCATGTCATCAGCAGCTCTACATTGTGAAAGGAGGTGTAAAGTTTCGCGGTTTCTTGCGAATGAAACAAAGAAATAAGTACCGCGATATTTTATTCTTGGAATGACGAGAATTCGTTATTCGATTAAGCAGAAATGTTAGGACCATTTATTAATACATCTTGAGACTTTCGATGAAGCAATATTTTGGTGAAGCAATAATAAGTCACCATTTGACCATTGAAATTAAAAACAATTAGATTGAACGGACATTATGATTCTATCCACTTGCCTAAAATAAGATTTGGTATAACATGAGCAGTAGACGCCATAACCGCGTTAAATTAGCACAGCGCTACACCGATAATACACCGAAACACTAATTTTAACTCTGACAATTTTCTCTTTTTCAAGCAGCATACAGGATAATATTATTTTACATGTAATTTACACACGATTCATTCACCAGGGCAGCTGTGTTTAAATTTGAGTTAGAATCACCGATAAATTTCTGGGATAAGTGATCACAACTGACAACCATTCGTTTTGCCAATAAACTCCGATCACAGACGCATTACGAACATCTGATGACGTTTAACGTATTTTCAACACGGGATACGTTTTACGTTATTTCTTTTAGGAGTTTCAGAAAAAAATGTGCATACACTAAATATTTGCACACACTTTCTTGAAAATATTTCAATTGTTAATTGGATTTCAAATTGAATTGGTGAATTAATAAATTGCACAGCTCATAGCAAATATGCTTCCTATTTCGAATGATTTTTAGAATCATTGATTTTCTGGCAGGTATATACTTATATAATATGGTAAACCCAAGCCATTCTTATAATAAGTCATGCTTAAAACTGTACATATTTACATAATTATTAGGAATAAGGATTACAGAGTACAGTAATCAAACTCATCAAATTTTAATCGTGAATTGTGGTCAGAACTAATGAATTTAATTTTCAAATTAGAAGTGGACCTAAATCTTCAGGCGGAACGATATATGAGTCATTATGTGTTCTGCCTGCATAATTGATAACGCGTCAATAAACTGATGAAGCAATTAAAGGCCTGCAATGAAATCAAGGTGAAAACATAACTGTAATCATCATGAATGATTGATACCACGTACGATTTATTGGCATTATTGGTAATTCTTTCCACACATCCACAAACCACAGTACAGAAGTACTACAGTTAAGTCTATGAGTCTGCAGACTGCATCTAGAATGCACTGTGATCCGCCAATCGCCATACAGGGGCAATAAAAAGTAAAGTTAAAACCCGGCCATGAAGCTAAGGCTATAATTATTTATTAATTAGTTGAACATAGCCAGAGAATCTGGATTACGGATGTAACACCAGTTAATGCTAACACATGTTAACATGTTACAGGTTCCACTTGTTAGACGCAACTAACATATTCCAGTTAAATGGACAGTTTTGGAAGTGATCGCATTATGGTGGTTTAAAATGCTGCATTGAGGGCATTAAACCGCCTATGTTCTCCCAGTGCGACCTATATATTTTACATGAAAGGTGAGATGAATATTCCATCGTCGTGGCTGGAGTGATGCCTTACACACATTCACATGACAATACTTTTACTGCGCATGTGTACACTGTTCAGAGAGTGGACATGAAAAGCACTAGATGACAGAATTTATCCCATAATCTAATTACATGTAAATCCGCGTCACTCACCTAATTAAAATCATACCCAAAATATTATGCTAGAATAAAACTTCTTTTCAGTCATGTCCGACAGCCGTCTTTTGAATATTATTTTCAAATTTTATTATATGCGGGTAGCATAATGGGTTCCTAGATCTCACGACCATTATTCTAATTTACTATTATAGAATATATATCTTATAAACTACAGTATGGAAGTGCTGATACATGAGCAGCAATCAACCATATCTCAATAGCTAGTAGGACAAAGTGAAATGCAAAAAAGCTATTCAAAGAAGTCATCAAACGGTTTATTGCTGATCAAGATTCAGCACTTCCGACTGATATGACTGACATGACGGACATGACTGACATGACTGACATGACTGACATGACTGACATGACTGACAGAACTGACTTGAATGACTTGAATAACTTGACTAACGTGACTGTCCTGACTTATTTGACTGACTTGAATAACAGAATAACATTTAAACGAACATTAAAAATATATTACTGACTCGTTTATGTTTTGAGCGTGCGTTTAGGGTGCCTTGATCGAGTGGCAATTGACCAATAAAGCGTCATTATAAGGCTGAGTGCTATTTTAAATGCTTTTAAAACATTCATGATATATGTTAGAATTATGATCAGGAAGTGGTCAGTAGGGGGTCAGTAGGGAGTCAGTAGGGGTTCACCAGGGGGTCACCAGGGGTTCACCAGGGGGTCACCAGGGGTTCACCAGGGGGTCAGTAGGGGGTCAGCAGGGGGGTCAAAAGGGGGTCAGCAGGGGGTCAGTAGGGGGTCAGTAGGGGTTCACCAGGGGGGTCAGTAGGGGGTTCACCAGGGGGGTCAGTAGGGGTCAGTAGGGGGGGTCAGCAGGGGGTCAGTAGGGGGTCAGCTGGGGGTCAGTAGGGGGTCAGCAGGGGGTCATTGGTATACTTTCATACGACCATATTAGTGATATAGTGCCAGTGATTATTTCAGTAATTGTTACAGTATTTTAAATTATAAAGAACCAAAGTGTTATGATCTTCAGTTTTAAAATCAATCGAAATAAAAAGTGTAGGATATCAACTCGACAATTTTCTTGTGAATTCTTGTCAAGATTGCCTGATTTCTAAAAGATGAAAAGTGAAATTTACTCTTAAAGGACCAATACACTATACTGAAGTTGCCGATTTTATTTTACTACCAGCTTCATTTCATAAAATTATGCAGATTAGTGAAAACCAGAGCTCTCTATCTGCTTTCTACACGGAGTTACAGCGATATTAAGTGTACGTAATTTGATCATGCTGCTACGTCATAAATCACTGATTCGCAGGAAGAGGAATGTATCACGCACTGCGTAATATCATAGTTTACATAAGAACGTAGTCGGAAATTATTGTTTGCTTGTCATTTATTTTTCACCCTGATAATTAATATTTTTGACGGACAATAATTACATAGTTTGGAATGGATATTAATTACTAGGGATCAACTAATTTGGTAATAGTACTATATTTGCATTACTGATTAATATGGTATATCAAATCAAGGGAAGTGAGCAACTGAGCACATTAGCTCTATGAATAGCACCGTACAGACAGGAAATTAACTCCTACTGCTCTAGTGTTTTACTGGCTTCACTTCTAAAATCAGTTCAGAAATACCACCCACCAACCCTTCTTTAAAGTGATCGCCAAGTTAAGAACAGAGATCATATTTAGGAACGCAAGTTATGACCCACATGAAAATTTCCTTAAAAACCAATCCAAGCCCTTAGATGGATTTTCTTGTCCACGAAACCCTTCTTAAATGTTGTAGGATGTGTCGTGAATGAGCTAACACAGATCACATGCATGGTGCACAAGCCAATCAGAGGCCAAGAAAGGATAATTGATTTTGTGTACATACTGCCCATATGCTAATTAAGATAGTATTTCCTATCGCTGCTATGAAAACATTTCCAATAAACTGTTCTAACTCAATAATGTGGGGCGATATATTAATTTGATTGAAATTGAATCATCTTAATTTCACGCTAAAAAAGAAGGATAAACCATCTTAGTGTTGCACCTATAGCGAAGTTAAGAAGAAAGTTAAGTGCATAGTGAGTTAGAAGACCCCAATTAAGCTCACGTTTGACTCACGCATCAAATATGAAGTGTAACGCAGACTTAGGAAGGGTTTATGATAAGTCTTCTTAAATATTTAGGAAGTTCCTAAGAAGAAAAAGATAAGTGCGAAATATCTTCTTAACTCAAGTTTCGTGAACAGATTATTTAGGAGCACTCTTAAAATCGATCATAAGTATTCCCTAAGTGCACTTATCTCCGTTCGTGGAGGACCCCCAGGTTCCTAGAGCTAGAGTATGAACACTGTAGGTACTGGTCTGGATTCCATGGAATCCACTTAGATTCATTCTTCAGAGTGTTCAATGGACATGTCAAGTTTATTGTCATTGGACTATTGAACTTATGATTTCGAATGACCCTCATCAGATTTGATCATTCACCGTTAGTTTCAATCCTATCAGATGGCTTTATAATTACGTACTTGGGCCCATCAGAAATTTTAAATTATAGGACTTATGATGTTCATCGTGACCACCATAATCACCACCATAATCACATCAATATTAGCTGAATTTTCTTAGCCCAGAAGATACATTGTGTTTGTTTAAGAAGTTAAAAAGTTAGAAACATTGCAATGAAGGTTGTCAATAAATCAATTAAGCATTGTCAACCCATTACTATACTTAATTGGACCAATTTTTTGGGAATTTGGGGTGTCGGATGGGCTCAATTGGACAATACTATCTATGATCATCGGATGTTTCGACCGATCGACTCTTGGAAGTGACTAAAACCTTCAATATACAATGATACCTACAATATGAAAGACAAGATTTGCTAATTTTTACGGCCTATAATATGTATGATCCAGAAGCATTTGCTTCATTATTTTTCAAAGATGTTACCAAATTAGATAATTAGCACAATACTAGAAACCAGTTGGTATCATCCATAATCACTAATTTGAGTAAACAATGCACCCCTGAACCAAAACAAAACAACACAACACCCATCATCATATACAGTGTTTATACAGCGCTCAGAGGCGTAGCAGCACTAATTGTAATCGATAGCAGTGATTTATGACGTATCATAGCGGAATACAGAGTTACACTTTACACGCTTGTATCTCAGAAATTAGATCACATAGAGAGATCGGAATTTCACTAAAGTGTGTGTAATAAATTGCTGCGTAATATTGAATGATTAATCATTTAATTTTTTAAACTCGATTCTATAGTGTATTGGTCCTTTAATGAAAATGCTGTCAATTATGCATTCAAGATAGGAATATAAAGCCCGGCAATATTGATTGATTAATAATTATTCAGATAAAAGCAACTCACCATCTTCTCCTGAGTTCATTTCTGTCGAATAGCCTCCATTCATTCCCTAAGAAAAACCTTAAATTATTTTCTTTTCAAAACAAAATTCAACTTTTGAAAAGCTTGTACAGTATACATATTCTAATAAATGATATGATGGCCATTCAATTAAATGCTTATGCTAGCAGACATACCTAAGCTTTAAATTCTAGAAATTTTAAGATGTAAAGAAAGTCAATGAATGTCATGAAATGTAAGAACATCAATTAATATTATTAATTGATGGAAAGATCAATCAATCAATTTAATAATACTACTTCTTAAAAAATATGATCAACAAATAAAATAGCTAATGCCCATTTCCCATTGTTACTTTTTTGATGATTGATATTAAAACATATCATGTCTTGAAGAATGTATGCACTAGATAGGTTTGAAATCCAGTCATATACACATTCAAAAGTAAGTTTTATAAATGAATTATTTTTTAACAATTTGTAACACATCCTCATGTTGCATTACATGAGACAGTCCAACCCTCTGGGGACTGAACTTAACACTTGTGCCCCATACCATCCCATATTTAAAGCTATCAGACATTGTCCTGTGAATTTTATGACACACATCTTCCACAGTCGAGTTTTTCCTCATGATAATCCCCTCTTCAAAGTCAGGAGCAAATCCCCTTTTCTTTGTGTACACTTGGATAAGTTCCAAATATTCCCAGATCATCTCAATAAGGTAATCCAGGTTAAGCCCAGCATTGCAACTGATGACAACTTGGTGAGGTTGGCGTGCAATCCTGTCTACTTCTTCCAATGACACAATGTCTATTTTGTTATAAACATACAAGCAATTGAGGTACACCCTGTTACCATCTATGACATCAATCAACTCATCTAGCGTTATATCCTCACGTATCAATAATTCACAATTGAAAAGTTTATACTCATGCAGGACACACATGACAGTTTTTTCATTGATTTTTGTAAGTGGCACTGTAGTAGTGAATTTGACACCTCCAGTGGTTTTCTTCTTAAAGTAAATATTTGGCCTCCTCTTATTCAATCGAATACCAACACTCTCCAGTTCATAAGTTAAAAGTTCACGCTGTTTATCTCCCTTTGTGGCATCTAACATCATCACCACCAGGTCAGATGTTCGGGCTACAGCTATAACTTGTCTACCTCGCCCTTTTCCTTGAGCAGCACCTTCAATAATTCCTGGAAGATCAAGAAGTTGAATTTTGGAACCATGGTAATCAATCACTCCAGGTATGCAAGTAAGTGTTGTAAATTCATAGCTTGCACATTCACTCTCAGTCTTTGTGATAGTACTCAATAATGTAGATTTTCCAACTGATGGAAAACCAATAAGAGCTACTCTGGCATCTCCAGACTTCATGACATCAAATCCTTCTCCCTTTGCACCTGCTTTTCCGGTAGGTTCAAGGAGCTGGGCACGATATTTGGCAAGTTTGGCCTTAAGAGTCCCTAGATGATACTCAGTAGCTTTGTTCTTTTGTGTCCTAGCCATTTCAGCTTCAATTTCAGAAATTTTTTCAAGAATACCCATTTTAACTTGCTCAAATGAAAAAATCATTAAAAATAGAAACTATTCTTTACATGCAAAAACATTTGTAATAACAGTTGAAGTGATAAGATTCATAATAACTTGTGTAATACCTAGACTAGAACTCTAGGACCTAGATACAACTAAGAAGATAAATAGTATGCTTTTAATTTTGGGCTACAAGGCACCAGACAAAATTTTTCCATTGCTCAGAAAAACATGATGATCAGAAAGTATTACACTGTAGTTGAGTAAAACATAAAGAGTTGATTAGAAAAACAAGTTACTGTACTGTATTACTTGTTTCCCACTTAAAAGTATGAATTCTATTTTGTACCATTTTTACCATAAAAGGGCCCACACGAGTGAATCTTTTCCAATGGATTGATGTCCATTGGTAAACTAAGAGAACAAATTTGATCCTCCATCAGCCATGATAGAGGATCGAAAAATTGTGGGAGCTGAATTTTGGGTGAATTTTCCAGGGAAAATTTTTCAACAGACCAATTCTATTAAGTCTCTGGAGGAGAGTCAAACAGTATAATATACCAGGTGACCCAAAAAAGGGTCGTATGAAAGTATACCAATGACCCCAGTGACAGAACCCTGGCGAGCGAGAGAGCGTCGCTCGACAACCAACAGCCACATTTGTGGCGACCTAGTGGACCATGACAACCAAATTTTTCCATGAAAACCAAATTATCATTGAAGTTTTGCATACTATAAACTACTTACAATGCTGAACAACAGCCCACAGATCATAGCCATTACTTAAAACTTTATAATGACTGAGTATTTCATTGTGTTTGAAAAGTGTAAAGCATGGTTTACGCGTCAAGAGTAGGTATTATGCCGACGAAAGTCTTCACTACGTTTACGATAACTGCCTCAAGTCCTCGCAACTGTACTGTATCGCAAAACATTCGTTTACATACTTCAAATATCTATTATTATGCGTGGGATATTTACTTGTGTTTGAAATTGACTTGTATTAACCATACGTTTATTATTTGTAATATTTGAGCATATGGAGAAACTTCAAAGTAGTCTCGTTCAAACGATAGTTCAAATGATAAAGACACACGCAGCTCTAAAATGTGCTGGTCGTCAGAAAAAGCTACGCTCGCTGGTCGTGGTCGCCATGCTCGACGACCACAATACAATTACAGGTAAAATCTCGTCCTACGCTCGCTGGTCGTCAGAGCTGCGCTCGATGGTGTGGTCGCCGGCAAATAAATACTCACAATAATCACTGTGTTAACTGTTTTGGCTATAGCTTGAGAACGGATCAATATTTTTTCAAAATTCTTTTTTCCCCTGGTAGATGAATGTTTTGCGAAGGTTCTAAATATGCTTAAACTTGTCTATTATTACTAACAAACTGTTGAAACACAAGGAAATATCTTGTTTTTGAAAAAGTACGTTTCGGCCGTAACATTGCGTCTGATCGATATTTATTCAAAATTCTTTTTTCTTCGGGAGGTTCTAAACATGCTTAAATGAGTTGAGTATCACAAACAAGGTGTTGAAACACAAGAAAATATTTAATTTCTGGAAAAGTAACTTTGGGCTACAACATTGGGTCGGATCGATATTTCTTTAAATTCTTTTTTCCTCGGGTGAGTGAATGTTATGTGAAGGTTCTAAACATAACACGCTTAAATAAGTTGAGTATATACGACAAACTGTTGAAACACAAGGAAATATTAAGTTATGAAAAATTTTGGCTACAACATGGCGTCTTTTCTAAATATTTCTCAAAATTCTTTCTTCCTCTGGTAAATTAATTTATTGCAAAGGTTCTAAACATGCTTAAATGAGTTGAGTATTACAAACAAGGTGTTGAAACACAAGAAAATATAAAATTTCTGGAAAAAGTAACTTTGGGCTACAACATTGCGTCGGATCGATATTTCTTTAAAATTCTTTTTTCCTCGGGTAAATGAATGTTATGTGAAGGTTCTAAACACGCTTAATAAGTTGAGAACGACAAATTGTTGAAACACAAGGAAATATTGAGTTTATGAAAAGTTTTGGCTATAACATGGTGTTTGATCGATATTTCTTCAGATTTTGTTCCTCTGGTAGATAAATTTTTGCATAGTCTCTAGACGTGCTTAAATATGAGTATTAATGGCAAATAGTCTGAAGACAAGGGAATTTTTAGTTTTCGAAAATTTATTTTCGGTTAGGAGATTGCGGCTGACCGATATTTTTTCAAAATTCAGATGGGAAATACCATGAAATGTTTCGCCTGCGGCGGGCCGTTGTGATCAAATTATCCATTAAAATTGATCTTAGAGGCATATTCAGATGGGAAACACCATGAGATTTTTCGCCTGCGGCCCGGCGGGCCGTTCTGATCAAATTATACATTACAAATTGATCTTAGAGGCCTATTCAGATGGAATTACCATGAAATTTTTCGCCTGCGGCGGGCCGTTGTGATCAAATTATCCATTAAAAATTGATCTTAGAGGCATATTCAGATGGAAAATACCATGAAATTTTTCGCCTGCGGCGGGTTGTTATGATCAAATTATACATTGCAAATTGATTTCAGAGGCATTTTCAGATGGGAAATACTGTATCATGAAATTTTTCGCCGATGTGATCAAATTATACTGTGTTACATTTAATTGATCTTAGAGGCATATTCAGATAGGAAATACCATTTACAGAAAAAAATGGATGGATAAAAAATTCATGAGACGGTGACGACCAAATTCAGTGGTAAAATTCTGCGCTCGACGACCCACAAGAGGTATTCTGTCACTGGGCCAATGACCCCAGGGGCGTAGCCAGGGGGAAGGCGACACAGGCGGCTGCCTCCCCCTTTTTGGACAGAAAATGCGAAAAATTTGCTAAGATGAGAGCTTTGAGCCAAGCAAAAGAAAAATCAACTGGTTCCAATGTAACTTGCCACCCCCTTTTCAAAAATCTGGCTACGCCCCTGAATGACCCCCTACTGACCCCCTACTGAACCCCTGCGGACCCCCTACTGACCCCCCGGGTGAACCCCTACTGACCCCCTGCTGATTCCCTACTGACCCCCTGCTGACCCCCTACTGAACCCCTGCTGACCCCCTACTGACCCCCTGGTGAACCCCTTCTGACCCCCTGGTGAACCCCTACTGACCACTTTCTGATCATTGTTTCAATTCTTATCATGAGTGATTTTGAACATCTAAAAGCACCTTAAATTTCACTTTGCCTTATGAAAAAGTAATAAGGCAAATGACTAGTAGACCGATGCACCCTCAACAAACCAAAATACCATAAACACACCCTATATGTTAAGTATGCTATGTTAGTATTTGAGCTATATTAGTTGTTTTAGTTATAATGTTTGCCATAACTAACACAAATTTTGGAATCCTGTTATTATATCAAAATCTTGAACCCACGATAATAGTCATCATATACAGTTGTTTTTACCTACTGCATTTATATTCTATAGTTTTCTATTCCATAGTTTTCTATTCTACAGTTTTCTATTCTATAGTTTTCTATTTAATTATGTTTCTATAATGTTAGCTGTAATTATTTTCAGGTTCTAATGCTAGAACTTAACAAAGCATTCAGATATTTCTATTGATTGGTAATGAAACTCATCAGTGTAAAATGCTTTGGTTTAATTGCTGTAAAATATGAATTTATTGTTTCATTAAATTTATTGTTTCATTAAATAACATGTCAAGTGACATGATAAGGCAAAGTGAAAATTTAAAGTGATTTTAGATGTTCAAAATCATTCATGATAAGAATTGAAACAATGATCAGAAAGTGGTCAGTAGGGGTTCACCAGGGGGTCAGTAGGGGGTCAGCAGAGGGTCAACAGGGGGTCAGCAGGGGGCAGTAGGGGTTCACCAGGGGGTCAGCAGGGGTTCACCAGGGGGTCAGTAGGGGGTCAGCAGGGGGTCAGTAGGGGTTCACCAGGGAGTCAGAAGGGGTTTTGCAGGGGGTCAGCAGGGTTTCACCAGGGGGTCAGTAGGGGGTCAGTAGGGGAACAACAGGAGGTCAGTAGGGGGTCATTGGTATACTTTCATATGACCACTTTTATACCATCAAAATTGCATCGTTTAATACAACACATCTAGTACAATATGACCACAGTACCAGGAATCACTAATTAGGTAATTTACTTCAATTCAATTTGACACCTCAGCTGGGTGCACAAATTCCACAAAGAATAATAACATAAATTAAAAGAATAAAAGATGGCAAGCAGTGACTCCTGAATAGGGAAACAAAATTTTAGGGAAACTATGCTACCAAAGTATTCCTTTGCTAGTTTTTAACCTTAATTATTTTCAGCACGTTATTTTATATTTTATTTTGTTTGATTTGCTACATCATATGAATTAGCTAGTAGCTAGTAGTACTGTAGTAGTCTTAGTAATAGTTTTAAAAATGAATCATTCTATTGGTTTTAATAAATTCATGCCAACGCATGGTCAAGTCTGCTGTAAAATATAAATAACATTGTTTCAAAAAAAAAAAAAAAAAATTATTTTTTATCAACATTTTCAATACATAATAAAATAAAATAAAATAAAATAAAGTATTTTGATTAACACATCAACAATGTTTTCATAAATCAACTGCCTTCAAACTTCCACTATTAACTGGATCTTCCAGCCTCTAATAAAAATCAAATCAAATCAATTCCTTTCCTTATCCCAATAAATCACCCATTTTTAAACATGGCCCAGGTGTGCCGACCTCCCAGGTGCAGCGCACCACGCCGCGCGCCCGGATGATGGGCTAGTGTCCCATATAACTCCTGGCTCTTCATTATCTATGATAATGACGTCAGTCAGAAAAATATAGTTAAGCGCACCTAGCGCTTTAAGGACTAGGGTTAGGGTCACAATTAGGGTCAGGATTTGCTAGGGTTAGGGTTAGGATTAAGGTTAGGGTTTTGGTTAGGGTCATGGTTAGGTTTAGGATACAGAAAAATTGACCTTTAGGTCTGTGACGTCACTCAGCCAGGGTTATATGGGACACATAATAACCTCATTCTGGACTTTCCTCACTCTGACCACTCCCCCAGGGGCAGGGACCTGGTTCTTTCCAGTTGGGGCTTCATGCACCTCCCCCTCCCGAGTGTGCCAACTGCACTTCCCCATGCAGTTGGTATCATCCACACCTTCCACCTGCTGGTTACTCTAGTACCACTCACCAGCTAAGTATCATAACTTCACTATCCAGCCCCTCATGGTATATTAACTTTTGATTTTACATTATAACCACCCTAGCCCCCTCTTTCTATATCTATACTATTCTTTTTACGTAATCTTTTTACTTAATTCATTATAACTGAGGTACACTAACTTGAAGACTGTCCTCAAAGGGAATGATCAACCCATACGTACATATTATGTACTGTAACAACATGGGCACAGCCCGGTAGTCAGTACTCACTTTGTACTACAAAAAAATATGACTCCCTCCCTCAAACTCTCAAAGGCCACTCAAGAACCCCTGGTAAAATTTTCTCCCTCCAAAGTTCAGATCCCTCCAAGGTTCCTCAGCACCATCATGGAATAATTTTTGTCGCATTCTGGAACTCTGGAAGCAGCAGTTACATTGGCGACATCTGCATTATCAACCCTCTTACTGCTTTAAAACTAAGCCCACTGTCCAATTCTCCCATATTATATCCAATTAGGAAACAACATTTTATTTTGTTATCTCCCACTTTCATCACCCTCACCTGCTGGGTACTCTGTACTTCAAACCAGCTAAGTCCCATTACCTCACCACTTCCGTCAGGCAACAAATTTCTGTACATCTAGACCCATAGAGATAAATACTACAGATTTAGCAACATTGCCAAGATTAATGAACAATTATACAACACCAAAAACATCACCAAAAATATCACAAAACTAACAATCAGTTCCCTGTCTTCTTTTCCAGGTAGTACCCCATAGCTGGGCTTTGCCCATTGATCCCAGCATAACTCCAATCAATGGGAATATTATTTACAGTCTGGTTGGGTCAGACCTCCTGTGGCTCAGTCAGATGAAGGAGGTGGTACATAGCCACCTCCGGCTGATCTCCGACTTAATCTGCAGGCAAGCACTGACTTGTTTTGCAGTCTGTTTGAAGCCAGGGGCGTTGGTGGCTTGCTGGTCCAGTGAGGTCCTGGACGGGTAGGCTACTCTCAGCCCAGGATATCTCCGGCAGTCGGGTGGCCTGAAAAACCACCCAGGAGTTCACACCCTTCGCCTAGTGTACTAGGGATAGTCTCCATGCTCAGCATGGCTGCCACCGGCCTGGTTGATTAAACCGACTGTGGCCGTTTTACTAAGACTACTAAGACTAAGACCACTCCCCCACCTTCAAACTTACACATGAACACAAAGACAACACCGAGATACTAGTAACCTCTGTAGGGTTCAGGTATGCAAAGAACAATATATCCCTCCCAAACTTATTAAACGACTGTGTAAGTTTGGTTATAATAATGGTCTCAACTGAATAACGGTGCAAAAAATCTTAAAATGAAGTTAGATTTTATAAAGTAGCACTTAAAAATCTACTTATTAAGCATTGTAACTGCTTATTCACCTATATCCAATCAGCCTTTTCAAATTTTCAATATGTGGATGATAGTGTACTTCCACATCTAAAGACTTCCAGCAGCAATCTCATGTGCTAAACCTCTTCCAAACCAGCATAATTAACCAGCATAATTAACCAGCATAATTAACCAGCATAATTAATACAAATATAAAAATTAAAATAAAATTTATTACTTTCAATCTGGGGTTGTGTTGAGAAACCCACTTTGTATATAACAAAATCTGACACAATAGCTGCTTGGACTGAACAGAACTGCTCAGCTTCAGTTACTTGTTTAACATGTCATTTAGCAAGTACATTCAGTGAGTTTGCCAAGCTAGGCCATATCTGAACAGCAATAGTGACAAATGTTGGTTTATATCTGGGTTTGCTAGCTAACCCAAAATTAAAAATTGTTAAAAATTTAAAAAACGGGCCCGGGTTTAAAAAATACTTTTTCCCATAACAGTTTTTAACTAAAAAATTTTCAAAAACACAATTTATTTTTGGGTTTGGGACAAATAACCCCACCCTTTCCCAATTTTAAAATTGCCCAAAAATTAATACATTTTAAAAATTTGGGTTTTAAAATAGCCCCTAAAAACACAATTATTTTTACAAAAACAGCTTTAATCTTTATGTAAAAAATTTTTAAATTAAAGCCTCAAAAAGAAAATTTTTTTCCCAACCCCTTTTTAAAAAAAAAAATTAAAAAATTTTTCCTAAAAGGAAAAAAAAATTATTTTAAATTCCCCTTTGGGGGAAAAATTTTAAAAAATTACTTTAAAGTATTTAAAGGCCCTAGCCTTTTTAAAATGAAAAATTTTTCTAAACCCCCCCTTTCCTGGAAACCTTTTTTCCTTTTCCCCCTTTTTTAATAAAAAAATAAAAAGATGTTCAATGAAATTTTTTTTAAAAAAATTTAAAAATATTTTTAAAAAATTTTTAAAATTTTTAAAATTAATTTTAAAATTTACATGGTAAGAACCCCCAAAGGGGATTGGTTTTTAAAAATTTTTTCACGTTTTAAAAAACTAAAAAACAAAAGGTAAAACAATTTATTTATAATATTTTAAATTTAGAAATTTATTTTTATTTTAACCCCCAGGAAAACTAAAATGCAAAAAGGGATTCTTTATTTATTTTAACCCAATTTACCCCTCAAAATCCTTAAAAAAAAAAATGAAAACTTTTAAAATTTTTTTTTCCGAAAAAAAATTAAAATTTTAAAAATAAATTAAAAAATTGGGGATCCTGAGAAATGGTTTTTAAAAAATTCAAAGTAACTTGAAAAGAGTTTTTAGGGGAATTTTTTTAAAACCTCTAAAATCCGCCCTCTGGGTAAAACCAATCTTGAAACCCCCTTTTGGGGGCCGACCCAAACCCCCCGGGGGGGGGCCCCGGGACATTCTGGGGGTTTAAATCAACACCGAAATAATTTTAGGTTTTTAAAAAAAAAAAAAGGGGGAAAAAAACCCCCAAAAAGATTTGGGGGGGGGGCCAAAAAAAAAAACCCCAATTTCCAAAAAAAAGGGGAAAATTCTTTAAAAATTCCCTTCTTTAAAAACTTTTAAAAAATTTTTTTGGGAAAACAAAAAAAACCTTTGAAATTCCCCTCTTTATTTTGGGTTGGGGGGGCCAGCCGGAAGGGGGCCGGCGGGATTAAATTATTTTTAGGTAAGAAAATTTTTTAAAACATCTTTAAAAGGGCATTTTGGATGGCGGGGAAGGGGGTTTGTTGGGGATTAGTTTTTTTCCCAGGGATGGAAGAAAAATTTAAAAACACCCCCGGGTTTTTGGGAAAAAAAAAAACTTAATTTTTTTTAAAAAAAAGGGGGGTTTAAAAAGGAAAGGAAAAAAACCCCCTAGGGAAATGTCCCCCCCTTTTTTTTTTGGCCTGGGGAAGGGTTTTTTTTTTAAAACATTTCTTTGTAAAAAAACCCTTTTATTAAAATTCCCCCCCCCTTTTCCCCCCGGGTTTTTCTTTCCCCCCTGGCCCATTTTTTTGGGGAGGAATTTTTCTTGTTTTTTTTTGTTGGGTTTTTTGGGTTTTTTTTATTAATTTTTTGGCCAAAAAGCCGGCCCAAAAAAATTTGGGTTACCAAAAAATCCCCTTTGGGGGAAAAAAACCCTTTAAAAAAAAAATTTTGGGGGAAACCCGGGGCCCCCCGGTTGACCCAAAAGGGGCCCTTTTTTAAAAGACAAAAAGGGAGATGGGAAAAAGTTTTTAAAAACCCCTAAAACATGCCAGTTTTTTAATTTTTTAAGGGGGAAAAACCCCCTTAGCCCCCCCCAAAACCCCTTTCGGAAAAAAAAAATTTTCCCTTTTTTTTTTCTTTTTTTTTGGTTGGAGGACCCAAAAAATTTTGGGGAAAACGTTTTTTGGCCCTTGTAAAAGGGAAAAAAGGGAAAAATTTTGGGTTTTGGGGAAAATTGGGGGGAAAAAGGGGTTTGTTTGGGTTTCAAATTTGGAAAGGGCCCCCCCCAAAAAAAAGGGATTAAACAAAAAAAAATTTTTCTAAAAACCCCAAAAAAAACCCAAAATTTTTAAACCCCCCTTTTTCCTAAGTTTTTTTAGGATTAAAGAATTTAGTTTTTTTTGGAAAAAACTTTTATAAAAGGTTAAAAGTCAAAAAAGGTTTTTTGGGGGTTCCCCAAAAAGAAAACCTTTCCCCCAAATAGAGAAAAAGGGTCAGTGATGATAAGAAGGAGGAAAGGGAAACGTTTTCTTTGACCATGAAAGATCAAAACCATTTTATTCAATTCATCTCCCATTTCATTCACCTTTTCAAAAAAAAAATTTCATCTCCTGTTTATTGAATTTAAAATAGACGTTTGATCTCAGGGGAAAATTTCATCTCAAAATACGACAACACCTTACTGAATTGATTGTTTGAAAGTACAAATTTTACTCAAAAGGAAAATTCAAGGACAAAATCTCGGGGAAAACCCTCAGGGAGGAAACATATTCGACAAAACTTTTTACCAGATAAGCATTTCCTTTATTCAAAGAAAGACATTCCCCTTAAAGGCAGGGTTTATTCTGGGGGCACCCCCGATAAAAACCCTTTTATTTGGTGACACTTCATCTCCGATCCACTTCCTTCAAAATTCTTTTCCCGGGAGACAAATTTAGGGGCGCATTCTCAGATTACCCCTCTCGGGGGCGATACTTTCGGGCACTTCATTCAGGAGAAATTCCCAAATTTGGGGTTTCAGCTGAAAAGTGTCGTACCTAGAGATGAAACGTCCCAGGCTGAGAAATGCCCAGTCTGAGATGAAATGTCGTTCCCCGAGAAAGTTTCACCCCAGGGTTTGTTCCCAGAGAAGGGGCAATCGAATATTTGACCCCGGTGAGGTGACAAAAAGTTTTACCATGAAGTGTCGTACCAGATGAAGCTCTATCCGAGAAGGCCAAGAGATGTGTAGTTAATGGGGTAAAAAAGAGAAATGTCACAGTCTAAGAAGGGGCGTAACTGAGATGAAGTGTCACCTCAAGATGAAGAAGTGTCGTACCCTGAGATCAAGTTTCCTACCCTGAGATGAAGTGTTGTACCTTTGAGGATGAAATGTCGCAGTCTGAGATCAAACGTTGTACTTTAAGATTAGATGATAAACATCCCCAGAGATGAAGTGTCGTACCCTTGGAGATGAAACGTCGCACTCTGAGATCAAATGTTGTAGATTAAGTGTCGCGAGATGGAATGTCGGTTCCGAGATGAAATGGTTCAAACTTTGAGAAGAAGTCCTTCTTCTCTGAAATCACGTGAACCTTGTTCTGCTCGAGATGGAATGTCGGTTCCCCTTGCTTTTTCATGGTCAAAGAGAAACTGCTTCCTTGATTGGATCTTCAATTTTAACGTGAACCTTGTATTTCTTGGCTCAATGATAACATAAGTTGAGGGAGAGGTCCTTGCTTTGTCAATCAGCTTGAAAATGGACTGGGGACACTTTGCTGCTTGATTCATCTGTTATCTGCGTTTAACCTTTAGTAGATTGGTATCACAAAATTTCATGGTGCCCAGATTTTGAGCGACGGTTTTTCAAGCATTAGGAACTTCCAATAATCAGCTTGAAAATGGCACTGCGCATCTAAATCAGAAAAGTAAAATCATCTGTTATCTGCGTCTAATCCCTGACTATGGGATTAGACCTCATTGGTATGATTCCGAGCGACATTCCGTCGTTTGAACTTTTGAGCGACGGTTCAGACAATCCTGAGGAACTTTACTTTCATACCGTTATCTTGGCTGTTTCCCAATCATCTAAATCGCCAATTCGACAACAATCCAGGTCTAATTCATTAGTTCATGACTCGTTTGGATCCGCTTTGTCCGATACTTCAAGTTAGAAAAAATTCATGACTGATACTTCCATACTCAAAAAAAAATAACAAAACAATAAACGGATTTTTAGTGTTTTCACATTTCACAGATCTCGGGATCGGAATAAGCTTCAAGACTGCCGAACGATGAAATAGAATTAGGTAGAGGGCCTACTCGTTAAAATATAACAAACTAGGTCACTGTTGACTGGATTTCTTCATGGTCAAAGAGATACTGCTTGCTTCCTCCTCTATCAGTCACGAGAACCTTGTTCTGCTCGGTCATGTGTTGAGGGAGAGTGTCCTCTGCTTTGTCATGTGATCTGACTGGGGACACTCAGCAGTCACATGCACCCTGACTCCTGATTGGGATGTACAATTTTAACCCTGTATAGTACTAATGTACTTCCCAGCTCTCAATGTATAAACGAAAGCTTCCATTTTCCAAGTAATCGCAATTATCAGCTTGAAGATGGCAATGGCAAAACTTGCTGATTCTTAAATTAAATTTGCTATCTGAGTCTATCATAGATTGGTTCAGAAAATTCCATTATTCAATAAAGATAAGTCTTGCCAATGCCATAGACAGCACAGAATTGACACGGACAACTCAAATCCGCGAACGCGCATAGAATTACAATTGCGCGCGCGGAATCCTGAGCGCGCACAAAGTACTAGCAGGCGGATCACGTGACAGGTCACGTGATGTGACGTCACGAAACAGAAAAACGCCCAGAGGCAAAGGAAGACATTGTCCAATTTCAAAAAACTTGATATCCTCGTGATCAGCTCACCGAGATCTACAATCGAGTCAAAGTGCCTAAAAAACTTTGAAAAAAGGGCGCACCCTAGCACCACGCGACGATAACAGGGCTATTCGTGTTTAGCAAGTACTATGAAGCAAACTTTAAAGCTTATAACAGTTTTTATATCAGGAATTGTACTCTTAAATTTTGCTGTTAAGATATTTCATTGTGTTTTTATTAACATTGTTTAGTTATCCATAATTTTTGTTCACGTTTGGATGTTTGCACCTTACATCTTGACATGAACTTTTCCCCTAACCAGGCAAGGGCTTATTATTTATCATAATGGATTCTGACAGAAAGTGTTTTATTAAATTATTGAATCCTTTTTTATATTTAATAAAACTTTTTTTAACCTCAAATATTTTTAATCATAATTCAGATGTTTATAATATGTGCTTTTGATTCTTGGTATAGCAGAGTGTCGGATATCGTTGATAATAGACTTGGATTCTATAAAGACAACCATCCACATGTCTTTGAACAAACTGAAGACAATGTCCTTGAGAGAGAGGGTGTCAAGGAAGAACTGAAACGTCTTCAGAAGCTTTATATCATTTGTACTATCGATAAAGCATCTAACAACTTCGCTTTTATCTGTAAGAAGTTCTATGTTATAACTCTTCTCAAAGAACTTGGTTTTGACACTGATACATTAGAATGTACGGGTAACAAAACCTACTCTCCTCTCCCAAACGACCCTGACTTTTACGTCGAACAAATCGCTTCGACACTACAAGACAAGTACTCCATCACCATCGACGACCAAAACATGTGTCTACCACGGCTGTTCTGGAATCCTAAACTCCACAAGAACCCATACAAAGCACGCTTCATAGCTGGGGCGAGAAGCTGTGCTACTAAACAGCTGAACATCCTTGTTAATTGTAGTCTTAAACTCCTACGAGAATACTTCAAGAAGTATTGTCAGACAATATACAATAACAGTGGTGTCAATGTGTTCTGGAGCATAGATTCTTCTGCACAGTTTCTTGAGTCACTGCAGAGCAGTGAAGCATTTAATCTCCAAATTTACGACTTTACCACTTTATATACCAATTTAGACCTTAAAGAAGTTGATGATATGATTGGAGAAGTTATAGATCTGATCTTCTCTGAAAGAAACAAGCACATAAATATTTGTAAATATGATACAAATAAGTGTTTCTTCGCTGAAGAAGGTCTATGATGGCTACCATAGTTTTTGATAGAGATCAGCTCAAAGAAGCAGTTCATTTTATCATCTATCACACCTATATAGTTTTCGCAGGTAAAGTTTTTTATCCAAGTCTTAGGAATCCCCATGGGTGGAAATTCCAGTTCCCCCATCATGGATCTCACTCTCGCTAAACGAGAGTTTAACTTCATGCTAAATCTTTTAAAGTCCAAAAAGTTTTCCCTAGCTAAGATTCTTTCTAAAACACGACGCTTCACGTCGATGATCTTATCACCACTAATTATCTCAACTTTGAAGCTCTTATCAAACAAATCTATCATCCTTCTCTTGAAATGGAGAGGTCAGGTAATGACAACAAGAACGTGAACTACCTGGACCTCAATATTTCTATCCAACCAAGCAAGGTTATTGTGTCTGTATATAACAAGACCGATGACTTTAATTTCTCTGTAGTTTCCTTAACATTTCCACAGAGTAATATCCCTCTAGAAGTAGGCCATAATGTATTCTATAGTCAAATCCTTAGGTATGCTAACATTTGTACTGAATTAGAAACTTTCCTCTTCAATCTTAAAAAGTTTTCCAAAACTGATTGAAAGAGGATATAGTAACTCCAATCTTGTAGACATTATTAAACGTTGCCTTAATAAGAATAGCTTAGTCTTTCAGAAATATGCAATTTTAGATAACAGTACAATTTTAGATCAATTTGTTTAGGTATTGGCACGCGAGGTTCTTCACATTCTGTACTGGATAGTTGTGCAGCTTGTTGCTGACCTTGAGCAACTTACTGTATGATTAGCCTGGGACTGAATGTGGGGCTGGACAGGCAGATGCCTGTAACCTCCCATTCATTTTAACTTCCACTTTCAGGTTTAAAATAGCGTAACATTAAGATGTTTCACCCGAATTTAATAACACTCATTGATCTTTTGCCTCTACTGAACTCTTTCCTTTTCCTCCCCCTTCCCTCTAAACTGTGTTGCTCAGGAATCCGGAGTCCTGGGTGGCCCAGCCCTGCAGTTGTAAGCTGTGAGGGGTACGTGGGCCGAAACCCCTCCGTTTCCCTTTGTCACCTGCTGATGGGACACCTACATCGCAGATGGCAGGGAGACCTTACAACTGTAGGGTAACCGCTGATGATTCACAGTTTAGTCTCTTCCGCCTCCTATGTCAATCCCTGAATTAGAAAATCGATGTACAGTATTTTGTTATGTTTGTAGTATACCCATACACCTTTATAGATAAGACATTGGATTACCTATATTTTCATATTGACTCTCCTTCCTCAGACCTCATTGAATATTGATTGATATTGTGATTTATTTATCTGTTATTGTGATACACCATCCATTATTTAAATGTTTGGTGCTTTCTCAACATATGTAATATTTTACTCTCCTCGGAGATTTTTCTCATCGTTTTTATATCAGGGAAACTGTTTACTGTCTATTTCTAGTGTTTAGAAAATTATGAATCTAATAAGAGAGGTTTCAATCATTATTTTAGGAGTTTAATCCCCTTTTTAATTCTCTTTTCACCAACCTTTTTACTACCCTACTTCGTCCTTTATCAAAAAGGAGGTTGAATGGGGCCGTAACGCATATGTGTCTTCATAGGTCGAAAACAACAGGTTGAAAAGTAGGTCGAAAAGAAGGTTGAAAGGACACATAGAATTTTACTGTGCCCCAGTCTGGATGGTTTTCACAACAGGAACTATCTTTTCCTCATCTCTCTTGAAGATTGAAAGCATGATCTGCAATTTCCAAGCCAATAAGGGTCTTTATTGAGCCCTTTCTACCTACCTTTTCAACCTACTTTTCGACCTGTTGCTTTCAACCTATGAGCACACATATCAGTATAAAGGTTTCTGAAGTTTTTAAATCATTATTTTATATTTTGGGGGTTTAAGCAACCCTTTCTACAACCCTTCCTACCACCTCTAATGAGCAAAAAGCAGTTAACTTATTATCATTTATGAATGTTTTCAATTAGAAATGGGCACCTGATTTGAATGATTTTTGTGTTACCTATTGTTCCTTTGTCAAAGAAATCTTCAAAGTCTTTGTAAATTGTGAAAGCCTGGTGTGTAGGACTTCGAAAAGCCACTTTACACTTACCAACAGAAAGAGTCAAAAATACACAATCAATTTTAAATGTTTGGTGCTTTCTCAACATATGTAATATTTCACTCTCTTCAGAGATTTTTCATGAAGCAGTCAAAAATTATTATCAGAGTTGTTACATAGCAGCACTTGCTACTTTGCAACTGCCACTGTCTTTTTCGGCAAAATGGTACCACACAAACAAAACAAAAATTAGCCTCCATAAGCCTCCATGGAGCCTGAGTGGAGGCTAAGTGGAGGCTAATTTCAAAAATTAGCCTCCATGGAGGCTAATGAAGGCATGAGGCTAATTTTTGAAAAATGGCCACCACTATGGAGGCTAATTAGCCTCCATTAGCCTTCTCTAGGCTCCTTTCAGCCTCCATTCAGCCTCTATGGAGGCTAAAATTTTGGTTTAGCCTCCACTGCCTCCACGGAAGAATTAGCTTCCATTAGCCTCCACAGAAACTGATAAAGTCATCTTTTGGATCCTATGGAAGCTATTTTGACAGTGCCAGTGGAGGCTATAGCCTCCATGGCTAAAATCATGAAAAAACACAGATAATATGCTAACCTCCAAAAATTAAATTTATGTCATGTTTGTACAAAAAGAGCACATTTTGTAACATAGACCAAAGATTCTAACCCAGCTAGTATTATGCACCACTCAGCCTCCACTAGGCTCCACTCGGACCACTCAGCCTCCACTAGGCTCCACTTGGCCTCCACTAGGCTCTATTCAGCCTCCACTAGGCTCCATTCAGTCTCAACTAGGCTCCACTCAGCCTCCACTAGGCTCCATTCAGCCTCCACTAGGCTCCATTCTGCCTCCACTCAGCCTCCACTCAGCCTCTACTAGCCTCCACTAGGCTCCTTAGCCTCTAATAGGCTCCACTCAGCCTCCACTAGGCTCCACTCAGCCTCCACTAGGCTAAGTGGACCCTAGTGGAGCCTAGTGGAGGCTGAGTGAAGCCTTGTGGAGACTGAATGGAGCCTATTGGAGGCTGAGTGGAGCCTATTGGAGGCTGAGTGGTGCCTATTGGGGGCTGAGTGGAGCCTATTGGAGGCTGAGTGTAAGATAGTTGGAGCTGGCTGAAAGTTTGAAGCTATATATTGTTTTTCACATTAGTTCCCATAAGTAATAAAACACTGTATCTGCCAAGTTCCACAACAGGAATAACATATATCATCATAAATCACCATTTTCAGCAAGAGATTTTGTTTTTTAGAGGCTAATTGATTAAGGCTCCACTCAGCCTCCACTTACCCTCTACTCAGCCTCCATTAGCCTCCATATTAAAGCTTTAGCCTCCACAAAAATGTTATATTCCAGTTTCTGTGGAGTTTAAAAAATCTCTGGCTATTCCCCAGTTGACACAATTTTTTTTGGCCAGGCTGGGTAATTGCCCAGAGGATAATTTCCAAACTTTTGCCAGGGTCTGGAAAGGTTTAGATATTGATTTTGGCTATGGCTAGGCCCTTGTCAAGTCATGGATGTGAACCTTCAGAAGATATTAATTTTATGGCTCTAGGTGAAAAAAGATTGTGACTTTATAATAGTAACATCAAAAATTTGAACTTGAAATTGAATGCTATGTGGGCTGAAACCCCTCTGTTTCCCTTTGTCACCTGCTGATGGTACACCTACATCGCAGATGGCAGGGAGACCTTACAACTGTAGGGTAACCACTGATGATTCACAGTTTAGTCTCTTCCGCCTCTTATGTCAATCCTTGAATTAGAAAATCGAATACAGTATTATGTTATGTTTGTAGTATACCCATACACATCTATAGATAAGACATTGAATTACAAGTATTTTCTGTTTAAAATAAAAGTGGATCTAGTAAAAAGTTTTATTGTGATCAAAGCTTAATCATAAATTTAAAAATGTAGTGAATTGAAATTATCAAGTTTACCTACTAATTTCTATTAACCATGTTACTTTTTAGAATGTCAGAGAGTGATGGTGATGAATTTCAAAAACAACTGGATCGGCTTTCAAAGTTAGAAGCTGATGTAAATGAAATTGCAGAAAACCCATCACCTGTCAAAGACCAGCAATCAAATTTGGAAAATGTTTCTCCCCATCATAATGTTAACAGTCCCTTATTACCAGAGAATGATTCTAATAAAGTAGTGTTGGAACATAATGATGAGTCAAGTGTAGTTGATAATGAAAGCAATCTTGAGAGTAATGATGGATGTGTAAAATCTGATGTTGATGAAACTTCTGCTGATGATAAAACTGCAGATGATGAAACTGCTGAAGACAAAACTGCTGATGATAAAACAACTGATGACACTCTTTTGTTAAAGAACAAAGAAAGTGACAAACTAACAGATGAACTCCAAGATGCTTCTGTTGATAGAAAAAGTTTGGAGCCTGAACAAGAAAATAAAGATGTTGATTCAAAAGCAACATCTGATAGTAGTAATAAAGATTCAGATTCTGATGGTATAGAAGATTGGCTACAGAGAAAACACAATGGAGGGAGAAGAGTTACTAGGAATGCTACTGGCTCTCTTCCAAAAGAGACAAAAACATTGCTTATGGAAACAACTGAGGTTTTTGATCCAAACAAATCAAAAAAACGACCACCTAGCAGACCTGGGTACTTTCATGTAATTGCACCTGAGTGTACAGCCTGTGGCTCTGATGTTATCTTAAGACCCTATCAAAGACGAATGCTCATTCATCCATATCTTAAAACTGCAGTGTGTCGCCAATGTCATGAATTCTACCACTCTGATGCTTTCGGTGTTGATGAAGAAGGTTCTGAGATTTACTGTGTATGGTGTGGAGAAGGAGGGGAGCTGATATACTGTGATAAATGTGAAAAAGCATTTTGTACTGAGTGTATCAAAAGGAATTTTGGTAAGAAAGTAAAAGAAAAAATACTGGAGGAAAATAACTGGGAATGCTTTCTATGTGACAAAACATATACTGAGAATCTTCAGAAAGTTGCTGGTATGATTGTTAAGTACCAAAATTTGTGTATCAGAGACCCTTATTTGATAGAAAAATTTCAATGTGAAGTCACTAAAGCTGAAATGCAGAAGGAGGATTACCAATCCCTTGTTTCATCAAGAATAAAGGAAAGAAATAGTGCTAAGCTATTGTCATCTTCACAGCAAAAAGAAGAGTCTTTAAGAAATTCTGCTACTTCTAATGAGAGTGCAAATGATCATCAAAGTGAAGAAAAAGAGAGTGGACAGGAATCTTCTCCATCTGAATCAGATCATTCTGCCAGAAAAAGCAAGGATAAAAAGAAAAGGAAATTGAATCCTAGGAAAGATAAAAGAAATGGTCATGCAGATCATTCCAGCTCATCAAGTGATAGTGATGATGAAAAATTCTTAGAGATAATAAGGAAAAAAGCTACCAATCCTAAAGAAGTTGTTAAAACTGAGAAAAATGGTGAAAAAGAAACCAGAAACTCCGGCCAAAATCATGATAAAAAGCTTGACAATGGGACTAAAGATCAAAGTTCTGATGATTCCCTTTTTGATACTGGGGATATGAATGTAAAAGCTAAAAATTTCCGTAAATGTCTTGATTCATCAGAAGATAATGAGGAAAATTCAGATGAACAAGATGAATTGGTTCAAAAATACAAAGACAAGCTATCAAATTTCAAGGAGGTCTCAGATGAAGGCAGCAACAATTCCAATGAAACTTCTCATTCAGGCTCCTCTGATGATAATAAATCTTCTAATGAGACATCTTCTGGGTCTGATTATTCATCTTCACCTGAAACAGAAAAGAGATCAGGAAAAAAGAAGAAAACAAATGCCAGAAAAGATAGCAATGCTTCATCTGGTGGGGGAGATTCAATCCAGAAAAAGAAAGAAAAGAAAAATGCATCGGGTAGTGATGTTGCTGAAGAGGATCAAACCAAATCTAAAAAGAAGAGACGAAAAAAGAGAAAAAAGCAAAGTATGTCTGATTCAGCCTCAGATTCTGAAGAAGCTGAAGACAAGAAGAAAAAAAGTAAACGTGGAAAGAGAAAGAAGATCAGAAAAATATTGGATCAAAATCAGTTACAAAAAGAAACAATTGCAGCCCAGGAAGAAGAAGATAAAAGACGACAGAAAATCAAAGAAAAAGTTCTTCCTAGTCAACAAGGAAAAATTCTCAACTTCATCTTAGAAGATCTTCGCAAGGAAAAGGATCGTTCAAAACCACCTACTATTGATGATGAAGAGAAAGGTAAAATAATAGAAGTTCATAGTCATCTGAAGAAACGTTTAAAACCCCATCAACTTGATGGCATTCAATTTATGTATGATTGCTGTATTCAGTCTGTAGAAAAGGTTAAATCAGGAAGTGAAGGATCAGGTTGCATTCTGGCTCACTGTATGGGGCTTGGCAAGACATTTCAAGTAATAACATTTGTTACTACCATTCTCAATTATCATTACATATATGGTTTCAAAAAGGCTCTTGTTGTTTGTCCTCTCAACACTATACGAAACTGGAAGGTTGAATTTGACAAATGGCTGAAAGATTTAGATGATGCTCCAGAGGTTCATATCCTTACCGATAATATTACTAGCAATGAAAAGAGGGCTGAAATTGTTGAAGACTGGTACAGTTCATCAGGAGTCCTTATTATTGGTTACTCCATGTATAGAATTTTGTCACAAGGAAATAATATCAGAAAGAAACACTTGAAGGAGTTATTTAAGAGATGTTTAGTTGAACCTGGCCCTGATATAGTCATTTGTGATGAAGGTCATGTAATCAAAAATGAGAAAACTGGAATTTCAAAATCATTGAATTCTATAAAGACCAAGAGGCGGGTAATTCTCACAGGAACTCCCCTGCAAAATAATCTTGTTGAATATCATTGTATGGTTAGCTTTGTCAAGCCTAGTTTACTTGGTACTACTAAAGAATTCAAAAACATGTATGAGAATCCTATCAACAATGGTCAATGTGTTGATGCTACAGAGTTTGACATTAAAATCATGAAAGAAAGATCTCACATCCTCTATGAACAATTATCTGGATGTGTTCAACGCAGGGATTACAACGTTCTGAGAGAATTCTTACCAAAAAAGTTTGAGTATGTTTTATCTATCAAGCTTTCAGATCTACAGGTAAAATTGTAT
Organism: Beroe forskalii; assembly: GCA_011033025.1. Classification (NCBI taxonomy): domain Eukaryota; kingdom Metazoa; phylum Ctenophora; class Nuda; order Beroida; family Beroidae; genus Beroe; species Beroe forskalii. The sequence continues at coordinate 802,046 of WFMF01000001.1, read as the reverse complement.
CAAAAATTTCTTGACAGGGTGAAATCAAATGGTGGGGCAATGTCAAAGCTTTTTGAGTGTTATCAAACTCTCAAGAAAGTCTGGACTCATCCATGGCTGCTGGAAATTGATGCCATGAAGAATGAAAAGGACAGTATTGATGATTTTGTGACAGATAAGGAAACCTCTGAAGAAAGTTGGGATCCAAGCAGTGAAGATTCTGATTTTGGAAATAAGAAACGAAAGAAAAGAGCTCCAAAGAAAGACAAAGATACTGAAAAGGTAGAGGAGAGTGCTGATGTCAAGGAGCCTGAAAATATTACTGATGAAAATTCAAAAATAATTACTGACATTGCTGACACAATAATTCCAGATGTAGGTGGTTTTGATTACAATTGGTTCAAAGGGGATATTTCTGAAAAAGATGAGAAAATGCTTGAACATAGTGGAAAACTTTTAGTAACTTTAGAAATACTGGATAAAGCTTCTCAGAAAGGGGATAAAGTCCTTCTCTTCAGTCAAAGTTTGCTAGCACTTGATTTTTTAGAAACTTCTATAAACAGAGTTGGTTGGATGAAGGGCCGAGATTACTTCAGAATGGATGGTTCGACCAAAACAATGCATAGACAAAATTTCCAGAAAAAGTTTAATGACAAGTCCAACAAACGATGTAGACTTTTCCTTATATCAACAAAAGCTGGAGGATTAGGTAAATAGTATATAACTTTTGTATAATTTTCATTGAGATGTATATCATTGAGATTTAATTTTCATTATGAATACACTTATTGTGATCTGAGGTACCTAAATATTTGCAAATCTACTTTGATATAAACTTAGGTGCAAAAATAAGTCATTTAATCTTCCCTGCAAAATATTGACTAATTAGCTTGACATTGAATTCTTTATATCTGAGCATAAAGAACTTACTTAATTTATTTAAATTTTGAATTAATTTCAGGTATCAACCTTGTCTCGGCTAACAGAATTATCCTATTCGACATGTCATGGAATCCATCTGATGATACACAGTCTTTATTCCGTGCTTACAGATATGGACAAACCAAAAATGTCTATGTGTACAGACTTGTTGCAAGAGGAACTATGGAAGAGAAGATCTACGATAGACAGGTTAGTTATTCATATCTATTCTTTCATATTTAAAATTTCTAATTTTCTAGGTCAGTTTTCAGGGCAAATTTTGAGAATTTTTCACTTAGTACAGCATCGTCTACCGTCCATTCTCCTATGGCATATGTTCTGAAAGAAATAACTCTAACATTTTGTTAATTTGCTTCACTGGTTCTACCCCCGTCAGGTTTTCAAAGAGTCCCTTTCAAGTCGGGTGGTCGATGAGAAGCAGATATCACGCTACTTCTCCGCTAATGACCTCCAGGAACTCTTCTCCTTCGACCCCTCAGCACAAACCTGTACTACGTCTGTCCTAGCGAAGCACAACCCCCCGGAAGATGATGTCCTGGCCTCCATACTCGTGGACTTGGATCCTCCTCTTGTGCTGGAGTATCACGAGCACGACTCCCTCCTGGAGCACAGGCCTGGTAATTTGGATTATGATCCGTTTTAGATGGGCATTAATGTATGGCTATTTATTATTCCCATGCTGATTTGTATCGATCTGATTGGACAAATTTACTGCTGCCCAACATATCGCATTAATTGAAATAATTAATAATAAGTTAGGAATATAAGTTAGGAAGTAATTTATCTCAACCCCCACTTTTACCCTCAACCTCGTCAGATCAGCAGTTGACCGAGGAAGAACGGAAAGCAGCGTGGGAGAACTTCAAGCAGGACAAGGAGCGGCGTGACATTGTGCGAGCTCCCATGGGCCAGCAGAGTGTCTTCCAGAGACTCGCTGCCCACAATCAGATGTACGCGGGACCTATCATCACGCCCATCTACTCCAACCAACAGGAACTGATCCTGGGGGGCTTCAGCAACGAACAGATCGTTTCCATACAGCAACAGTTGGAGCCTGTTGTACAGGCAGGCAGATTACAGGTCAAAGCCCTCGGTGCCGGTGAGTTTACTAACTTTACTGGGGGGTTTCACTGTCCCAGTTGTCCCAAACTCAAGAAAAAGTGGATTGGGACAGGGACAATTGGGACAAATGGGACATTTGGGACAAATGGGACAGAGAAAATGGAACAAATGGGACTCATAAAAGTGAATATTGACTGGGACAATTGGGACATTTGGGACAAATGGGACAGAGAAAATGGACCAAATGGGACTCAAAAAATTGAATGCGGACTGGGACAAAATGGGCATTTGGGACAAATGGGACATTTGTGACAATTGGGACAAAAGTGACAGAGACAACTGGGGCTCAAATGATTTTGTTTTGTAAACAAACACAGCCAAAATACGTACTTAGTATAGTAGTAGTAATATAACTTTCATTTCAAGATAGAAAAACTTGGATCAATGTAAAAAATGATAACTGACTGATTTTTTCAACTTTTTGTTTGTCCCAATTGTCCCAGTTGTCCCAATTGTCCCAAAAACCAGTCCCAAACTCAAAAAAAGTAAATTGGGACAGGGACAATTGGGACAGTGACACTCCCCCCTTTACTTAGATTTGATATTTGGCATATTACACAGTTCAGTTGATTACAGCTCTGTTGATTGGTTTGCGTTGCGAAGTCGAATAATTTATGTTTTGTTTTTTCTCCTCGAAGAGATTAGATTCCCTAGATTCCCTTCTTAACGTTTGTATACCCAGGTCGTCTTCACATCCAAGGTCTGGGTCCTGAACAGCAACAAGTATTCATCAACTCTATCAAAGAGCAGCAAATGCAGCAGATCCAGGCTGCTCAAATAGCTCGTGTACTGCCCAACCAGCATCTCATTAACCAGCTATAGATTCTTACACTGGTGCTGCTACACCTGAAAATGATACCTATTGAAATTCTAGTACGTGATCCGTGATACTGACATACGTACGTTTTGGTACGTTTTGGTGAGTTTGACTGGGCGTGCTCAGGACATCTGCGTCGTGCGCGTCTCCTTCCAGCTCAGCAATGAGTTGTTGTTCACAGCAGTGTACCCCGGAACAGGAGGTGTATCCGGGAACTGCTCAAGGAACCTGCCCAAACCGATCTTGAAGCTATCAAGTGAACTCAGTCGTGAGACGTCAGATGGCAAGATATTCCATAGCTGAGCTGCTCTAACACCAAATGAACTATCGTAATTGCTACGAATAGAGAGCTGGGCCTTGGTGTTAATCTGTGGGATGATTGCCTTGATCCCAAGCCGAGGATGGTCCTTGAACTGCATTTCAACGTCATTAGGGGCATGACCGTTGGCGATTTTCCAAACTTGAATGATGCAGTATCTTTCTCTTCGCCGTTGGAGTGACATCATATTTAGCTTCCTGAGACGGTCCCAATAGCTCATGTCTTTAAGTCCGGCTATCTTGCGGATGAAGCATCGTTGGACATTGTCTAACTTCTGGATGTCTGAGATCTTGGTAGGGTTCCAAACAGGACAGCAGTACTCCAGTCTGGAACGCACCATTGACTTGTAGAGAGTCAGCATGACAACAGAGGAACGATCACTGAATGCACTGAGGACCCAAGATGCCATTTTACGGGCTGCCTGGACAGTCTGTTCGATGTGCGGCGACCAGGATCTGTCACTTGAAACAAGAACCCCTAAGTCCCTAGCAGTGTCTGTCAGTTCTATAACATGCCCTTTAGGGGTTTTGTACTGGACATTTTCAGGATAGAATGGTAGTTGTCTTAGGAGGTAAGAGCTATTAAGGGGATAGCTTAGTAGTTGAAACTTGTCTTCATGGAGTTCCATGTTATTGATTGAGGACCAGTTAATAACTCTACACAGATCGTCCTGTATGCGTGCAGTACATTCTTTACCGAGGACTTTCGACATGAGCCATAGCTGCCAAAATGCCCTGTTTTTGACAGGGCGCCCTGTCATGCCCTGTTTTTGCCCTGTTTTTGGGCCCTTGCCCTGGGAAGCCCTTCTTTTGCCCCGCTTTTCGACCAATTTGCCCTGTTTTTTTCTTCGTAAAATATACCCAGCAATTAGATTACCATTTTTGGGTCGCCTCCAAAAAAAAAAAAAAAGGTCGCCACTTTCCAGAAATATACCTATTAATTTATATGGGTCTGCCTCAGAACTTTGAAATATACCTATTCGTCTATTTATCATCTATATGGAATTTGAAAATATACCAGATACCTGTTAACTTATTATTTAGCACTGTTTCGGATACAATTTGGATTTATATACCTATTAAGCAATAAGCACTGTCTCGGATGGAATTTGGAAATATACCTTTTTTAGTGTTAATTACTGGCTCGGATGGAATTTGGAAATATACCTATTAAGCAATAAGCACTGTCTCGGATGGAATTTGGAAATAAACCTTTTCAAGTATTAAGCACTGTTTCCGACGGAATTTTAAAATATACCTATTAAATCATGAAGCACTGTTTCGAATAGAATTTGAAAATATACCTTTTTTAGTATTAAGCACTGTCTCGGATGGAATTTGGAAATATACCTATTAAGCAATAAGCACTGTCTTGGATATAATTTGGAAATATACCTTTTCAAGTATTATTAAGCACTGTCTCCAACGGAATTTGAAAATATACCTTTTTAAGCATTAAGCACTGTTTCGGATGGAATTTTGAAATATACTGTAAGCACCGTTCCGACGGAATTTGAAAATATACCTTTTTAAGCATTAAGCACTGTCTCTGATGGATTTTTGAACTATACCTATTAAATTATCAAGCACTGTTCCGGGTTGAATTTGGAAATATACCTATTGAGCACTGTCTCGGATGGATTTTGGAAAAATACCTATTAAGCACTGTCTCGGATAAATTTTGGAAATATACGTAATAAAGTAAAAATATACCTTTGCTGAACGAATTCTCATGAAATATACCTAAAATATAGCTGAAATATACCTGAAAATGGGAAAATATACCCAAAAAGCACTACCTCGGATGGCCTTTCCAGGGTAGCGTCCAAAAAAAAAAAAGGTCGACACCTCTTATAAAGATACATAAGGATATATGCCCTGTTTTTTTCTGCATTTGCCCTGCTTTTTGGTCCATTTTTATGCCCTGTCGAAGGATTTCCAAAGTTTGGCAGCTATGGACATGACAGTATATTGTCACGTTCATACGAATTGAAATTTCAGTTTCATATAACATAACCAATTTCTTTTTTTTCTATCTACTGCTGTTGAATCCCTTCAATCAAGCATCTAATAAACATTATACCCCTCCCAAGCTTGTTTTAGCGACCGTGTAAGTTTCGTTATACGGTCTCCACTGAATAACAGTGCAAAAAAGCTTAAAATGAAATTTGATTTTATAAAGGAGCACTCAAAAATCTACTTAAGCGTTGAATCCGGACGAGGGTCGTGAGACCCGAGTGGGAAGAAAAACTGTTGTTTGGCCGTAGAATAGTTGGTCCCAGCTGTTTCCGGTCGGGGTATAATCCGGTTCCATGATCTCAGCTGTGACCGTATACCTACGATAATGAACTCGGCACGCCTCGTCCATTATCCAACTTACACAGTCTCGGCTGTCGCCTCGACCATGTAAGTTGCGGTATACGGTCACCACTTCGACATGTAACCGCTTATTTGACAATTGACGCCTCTATAATCTCTATCCAAACTCTCAGCTACCCCCCGCTGAACGAGCTTTATTCGAGCAACGTCTGGCGCTCCTTGTCCAACAACAACAGCTCCAAGCCCAGCAGCAGCAAGCCGCGGGTACCTCGACTCAAGTCCCAGCCCCCATCACCACAACTACTACTGCAGCTGCTACTCCCGCCCCAGCCCCCAAACCATTAACTATCCGATCAGAGCCGTCCGGTGCCCCTATCACAGTGCCAGACTCCCCCGGCGCCAGGTAGCCGAGACACACCCACGCGATATATATATATTGACAACGTGTACAATGTGCATTGTACATTGTACATTTGTACAATGTATAGTTTGTACAATGTGCGTATGATGATGACGTGTGTGTACGATGTGTCAGCTCACAGTTTGTAGATACAGTATTTATATTCTGCGTCGGCCACAGTACAGTGTGGTGTTTGTGTGTTTGTATCGAGATACAGTGTGTTATTTAGGTATACATATTATTGTTGTATATCTAGATGTGCGATGTACCTATTATGTATCTGGATGCAGTGTTCCTTGAATTTCTCTGTCGGTTGATTCCTTTCCTATCATTTCTAAGCGCTCAAGAATCCAAGAGCTCGTAACAAGTCCAAAAACAGATTATATCAGCATCAAGAAGAAAGTCCTTTTCCTGTATTGTTGATTGTGAAACATCTGTTGTTTTTCATGATTTTTGTGCGACATTCTTCGATAGACATGTGATATTGATTTATTTGTAAATTTATAGCCAAAATTGCCTTTTTTGCCCTTTCGTTTAAAACTATGAGTTCAAGTTATGCTGAAAAAGTTAAAGCTACGTCGTCGCTCTCATTTCATTTTTCATGTTACAAAAACGCAGCTCAGTTTTAAATTTGAGATTGTTTTTATTATTAAAATAGAGGATTTTGCATTGCCAAATGACGCTATGAGTTTATATTTGGATTATTTTAAATGTCTTATTTATTGTTATTAAGCTTTATTATTTGCTTCAAATAAATGTTTTCATAATTTGCTGTTTGAGGCTGTTTATTTCATTAATTGTGGAATTATTGGCGTGCAATAACCCGCATGGTGAAATTTTCTGTTAAAAGCCAGGTGTAGTTCAAGTATTTCAAATATCAAGTATCTCAAATATCTCAATCATTCTTTTTCTCACTCAACACATCGTCCAGTGAATGCTGATTAATGAAAGACTATCGATGCGGATGGATTGAGTCAGTGCTTCTTTTACCATTTTCTTATTCCCCTGTCTAAAATTTCCAAGCTCACCTTCTATATCTCTTATAGCTGTGCCAAGAACTAGCCAATATGGATGACATGGATATTGAAGCTATGCTGGATGCGCCCCTGGAGAAGAAAAAGCCGGCGGAAAGCGTGAGTACCCTAACAACTAGCACTATTTGACGGCGCGCGCGAAACTCCAAATCAAAGTGGTGTTTAACAAGAGTCAAGTGGCACTGTTTACGTGCGCGTTTTGCCCTAATATGGGATAATTGATAGCTCCACACATCCGTCTTAAAATAATCATGTACGGTACATTGGTATAGTGACGCACAATGGGCTGGTTAATGTCAACTCATGGATTAAGGTCTATTTGACCCCCCGGTAAACATGATTAGATGTATGTGCCGTTTTATCATATAATACGTGGTCAGAGATCACCAGCCTTATTTTCTAAGATGGCGGGTATGTGTGTGCCTTGGTTGTAAACAATCGGCCGTGTGGAGCGGCCTATGGAGATCTGAATGATGTTCTGCGTTACCACCAAATACCTGGTTTAGGTTGGCATTGAACGGCTTTTAATAACTAAACACTTCAATGTGGTGGAGCAGTCAACCGATAAGCATTTACAATTTACATTCCCACTCAATTTCAATGGAAGTTTTCTATGCATTTATTTTATGGCACCAAGACTCAACAATGAAAGCAACTATCAAACTGATTCCAAGTGATAGCTATCGCAGTGCTGGCGTCTCTCTGGTGATTGTTCATTGAGTATGAGCCTAGCATTGAATAGTTTCTGTTCACAACCAAGGTACACACGTATCACCATGGTTACACAGTCCACACCTGATCACCTAATATTGATATTAAAGCTGTCAGATTGTATATCTATACGATTTCTACTGATAGCATTTTCTTTCCAGGATACGGTAGTACTGAGAGTTGCACAATCAGTGGAATCTTTTCTCCAATAAAGTTTCACGTGCTGTTTTCGCAACACTGGAGCTTGTTTTTTGGGGTTCAGCCTTCGGCTCAAATCCTGTTTGTCATGATTAATGCTTCAGAAAATCTGACTCCTTGATCATTGACCCCTTCAATATAGCGTCGCTATGTTGATGCTTCAAAGTCACGAACTCTTAAATTTGATAGTTCTTAATTTTCTGATCATAAAAAGCCGTTCAGTTATCAGAAAATCGTAAAGCTACCTAATACTTGAATTGTTCGTAGCAAAAGAAAAATGTAAATCAGCTATGGCTACGTTCCGAAAGTAGTCTCAGAATCCTTTCATTTCTACTCAATCATCCCATTTAATGATCAATGATCGATCATCCTAAATCACTGCTGCTCTTCCTAGGTTTTACCGGTCACCCCATTCTATGCGACTCTTGACTCAGTCATGTAAGGTTCTAATGCGATCCTGGATATATATGAATATGTATCGGCAACTTATTTCCTTGTGGTTTGATATATCTAGATCAACCATATATTTGAATGTGAATCGTGAATTTAACGAGTCAAACTAGCTGTATGTGATATTTATGTTTTGAGGTAATTACAGCAATCAATTAATACATAGTTTAAATTGCAGGCCGCATCGTGGAGCTCTACAGAATTAAGAGGAATGCATCTGAGAAAGAACTGTCGTATTGAACATTATGATCAGATATCTCACACGTTCATCCAGCAGCATCACGTCGCCGCGTACCTTGTTTTGTTGGTGCTGAAAATAGTCACTGGACCTTTTTTTATAGGTGTCAGATGTAGTCTGGTTGCACGTGTCCCTCAAAAAATCAATTTGATATTAGGCCAGCGTAATAGCTAATAGCAGTATATCAGTCAGCACCGGCAAAACAAGGTACTAATTAATCCGTGTAACACCCCTTTGTTTTCAGAGCGAGAAGATAGATAGTGAAAGTACAAAGAAATCAAAGTTAGTTTTTAGACTACTTGTTTCAAAAGATATCGTATTTAAATTTCAAGCAGAGAAACGATTTACGACATGTTTCTGCTTCAAAATTCTCGTTGTCATTGATGCCACGGCATCCTTTCCGGCTGGTATGACGATATTACCTTTCAAGAAACACAAAAAGGGCAGTCGCAGTAAAAGCCGGAGTAGGAGCCCCAGTAAAAAGCGCCGGTCGCGGCACAGCAGATCGAGCTCCCGATCCAAAGACAAGAAATCGTCCTCCTCGTCGCACAAGAAGAGCAAGAGCAAGCGGCGGAGCAGGAGCAAGGAGCGGACCTCCCGGCACCGCAAGAGGAGCAGGGACAAGAGGAGCAGGAGGAGTAGGAGCCGGTCCAGCAGCCTCCACTGGAGGTTCGGAGGGGGAGGCGGCGGAGAGGGGCACGGGGGCTTCGGAGGCAGGGGATTTGATGTGGAGATCCCGCCTGAGGAACGGGACAAAAGGACCGTGTTCTGCATGCAGCTCCACACCCGACTCAGAGCTAGGGATTTGGAGGAGTTCTTCTCACAAGTCGGAAAGGTCAGGATTATTAGGATACGTGTTTATTGGTAGAAAGATTGATTGGGTATACGTTTTACGTTTTATTAATCTTGTTTTGCAGATCAATAATTTCAGACTTGTTTTTTATCATAATAATCACGATAATGTAGATCCCAGTTCGTGTTAGTTGCCAAAAAACCACATTATCACCAGGTCAGAGACGTTAGGATAATATCGGACAGGAACAGTCGCCGGTGTAAAGGTATCGCCTACATCGAGTTCTTCGAGGAAGACTCGGTACCTCCGGCACTGAAACTGTCCGGAACTAAAATCATGGGAATCCCGATACAAGTCCAGCACACACAGGTATTTCAGTGATCATTGATGTTCCGCTGCGGTTATTTCTCTGGTCTATATGCGACTGCTAGAATTGTGTCGCCTTTTCATTCAACGTTCATGTTGACTGGTAGTTCACAGACCTTTTCTATATATGTCGTGAATACTCAATGGTTGTTATATTTTCAGGCGGAGAAGAATCGTGCAGCTATGTTGGCTAACTTGGCAAAGGAGCAAGGCCCGACCAGGCTGTACGTTGGATCTCTGCACTGCAATATTACTGAGACCATGTTGAAAGCCATCTTTGAACCCTTCGGCTACGTAAGTGATTTATGTTGTAGTTGCGGTAATGCAGCGGTAATTTTCAGTTGTTTATTGTACGTTTGTCATTTGTAGTCTCTTCGATTGAGCTGTTAATGTGATTTTGATTAAAAGTAAGCTAAATCTCCATTCCCATCCCTCTTGATATATCGAATCTGACAGCCTCACATCCCGCAGATCGACACGCTCCAGCTCATGATAGACCCTGAGACGAACAGGTCCCGCGGGTACGGCTTCGTGCAGTACCGGGAGGCGGAGTCAGCCCGCCGTGCGAAGGAGCAGCTCAACGGCTTCGAACTGGCAGGCAAACCCATCAAGGTGGGGGAGGTCACGGAGAAGATGGACCACAGCATGAACATGGGCTCTGCCCTGGATGACGAGGAGACTGAGCGGGGAGGTATCGAGATGAACGCCAATGCCAGGGTGCAGCTCATGGCTAAGCTGGCTAATGGGAACCAGCTGAGGACGAAACAGCAACTCCAGAAGGCAGCGTCAGATCCACCCCCGCCAGCACCGCCCCAAGAGACGACAGACATTGGGCAGAAAGTGAAGGAGATGTTCGGGGGACCGACCAGCGGCGGGAGCAGCCAGCCACCCACCGAGTGCTTCGTACTGCGGAACATGTTCGATCCTAGCACGTGAGTTTCCGCAATGCTTTGACGGGTGTAATGATAGAAGTAGGCAGTATGTATTATCAGACTTGATGTAACGTATTGAATGAGTAACGTTCTATGCAGTAAGCACTGTTAAAAAGACCCTCTCCCCTCCCAGCATTACATTAAGACCCTCTCTCTCCCCGCACTAAGTTAAGACCCTCTCCCCTCCCCGCACTAAGTTAAGACCCTCTCCCCTCCCAGCGAGACAGACCCCTACTGGTCGGAGGAGATCAGGTCCGATGTGATCGGCGAGTGTTCCCAGTTCGGGGGCGTGGTCCACATCCACGTGGACAAGGCGGACCCTAACGGGTGCGTCTACCTGAAGGCTGTCAACGCGTCCATTGCCAGCGCCTGTGTCAACTCCCTCCAGGGCCGGTGGTTCTCCGGTGAGTGTGCTGCTGATTTAACTGTAATAAGGAAACTTTGGAAAAATCAAAATAGATTTCTTTTGAAAAGTCAATATTTTTGTAGCATATCACTCGTGCTTCGGTTGGTAGTTGTGATGTGAATTAAATTGGTATGATGCCCAGCGACCATCATCTGTTTGTCTAATTACAACTCTAATTGTCCAAATCCTATGATGTAACTCTCAATCCTCTGATTCAGCAGATCTCATACCTTAAATCCTCCCTCTACAGGCAAGATGATCAAGGCTGCGTACATGTCAGTGCCGGATTACAGTAAGAAGTTTGAGGGGACCGAGTATCTGCGACACAAGTTGGAACGCTGAGACCACACCCACTTTTTAAAGAATTGATAACATATCAGCTCTCTCTTTTCTGTGTGCGAAGTCACAAGTCAAGGGAGAGTCCCCTTCTAATAAACATACACGAACTTGGTATTGAAGCAAGGAGCAGCGTTTTGGAGACATTTTCGAACTATTTCATATTTATCCAAACAAGACTCGTTGAAAAACATCGTTCGATACATTTTTTGAACATCTTACATGAGGCGATGAACATGGAAATATGTCTCATAAGATCACTGTTTAAAAGTTTGTAATTTTTGCAGCATTTGAGCGATGGTTATGTCAATTTTGCAAGCTTTTAAAACTTCGATTTTGGATATCATCGAGTGCTGCCACAGTGTATTTCAACGTACCTTGAAAAAGCCTTTCGTAAATTTTATCCTGGCAGTTATATTTGTAATTTAATTTGATTTTTAATGCTTCAGCTTTTCCGGATCGATATTTACATCAATATGCTGTCTCATATGTCAATCTTTTGGTATTTTTATTGCCTATCAGAAAATATTCGTTTCAGTTTGTTTCCAATCAAATTTCAAATCTTGGTGGTTTCTGTTCCTCATAAAGGACGTCCGCAATGAGGGGGAGTCTGGCCAATGCGGACGTTTGCGGACATAGTGGGGGAGGGGGTGTTTGGCCAAATGCGGACGTCCGCGAATTATGGAAATTTTGGCCGATTTGACGTGGTCATTTCACCAGAAAATTTCGGGCCAAAAAATGATGACCCGAAAGATTTTCATGAAAAATGCGGACGTCCAGGGGGAGGGAGGTGTTTCTGAAATGCGGACAAGGGGGAGGGAGGGGTCTAAAATGAACGAAAATTTGCGGACGTCCTTATGATTTCCGACTCGTACAATGTACAATAGGTACATTTTTTCAATAATAATTATTTCATTTGGTTTAATATTACTAGACCGCGCGACTTACGGACGCGCGTGCGCGCTAATAACAGCTTGTGTGACGCGACAAAGTCTATTCAATTGTACTTTGGCGTTCGCGTTCAGGTTAATTCAAATTTAACCGGTCATTCGTGCCAAAATGAAATTTCGAATCCTATCAGGTGACGAATTGTAATAATTTCAAACAATACAAGAGTTTTTAGAAATGCTGTATAGCATTTCTTGTGTGAGTGTCACGAAATGATAACAAGAAGATTGCCGGTGCGATATGAAGAGAAAAATAAAATGCACTGGTGGTAGTATCGAAATGGCGATGTCAATAATAGGTATATTTAAGTGTTACATTGTAAAATATGCTTATAATCAAATTACTGAAAATACTACAAATCATGATACGATTCACTAAGAATACTCAGCGGAATTTATTAATTGTCAGATGGGTCATAGTTCATACTCTAAAAATGCAAAATGTAGCTACTCAATACCTCAATACTCATATTAAAGTGCCAAATAAGCAGAAAATTATGTATTTGCCCAACACCAACTTAAAATCTGACAACGGAACAATCAGTCCACATTTTACTATATTAGATTATAAATCTCAGAGCCATACCTCAGCGTAACATTCTACGTTAGTACGTTCATTTTAGATGGTAAAATTGCTCTCCAAAAACTCGTCATACAGCCAATATCCAGTACAAATGCACATTACACATTACAAAGCCCGAAAATTCAAATCAACCCGACTCAAAGGATAACAAATCAAAGACTAAAATACTAATGTAGTATTAGGATATCTGATAACATACAAACTTTAAAACGTACGAAAGGCAAACGTCAATGATTATTTTATCATTTTGTCGTCAAAGTATTATACACTCAGTTTTTTTTATAAGAAACTTATTGAAATCCTAGGCTACAAGTTTCTTATTTTTTCACGATTTTGAGCCTAAAAGTTTCTTAATCGGTTTCTTAATTCTACATACCGACATACCGTACGAAAAATGTCTACGAAATTTCCAACATAGGAACCTACTGTGTAGACTGTAGTTGAGGATTAGGTCCGTATTACCCAAATTGAGGTGACCCTTAAGGTCGCCCTTAACCCACTAGGTGCCCCTCAAGTCATGGACTTAAGGGTCACATCGGTTTTCGTGTGATTCAAACATCATTCTAAGGGTGACCCTAAGATGATTAAGGGTGACCCTTAAGTGGCACGTAAATTCGTGTGAATCAAATCGACTCACCCTTAAGTTCGCCCTTAAGTTGCCCCTTAACTACCAGAAATCTAAGGGACACCCCCCTCACCCTTAAGTTAGATAGGTGCCCCTTACAGAAGCATTTACGAGCATTGAATATACAATATTGAGTAGCAAAATTATAAAAGTTATAAGAGTTATAAAAGATAACAGCAATAAAAAATAATAGATTAGTTATGATATATAATCTACATTGCAAATTAGTGAAACAATTTACATACATGAGGTATAGGAGTATAGGTATATGATGAGGTATATGATGCCAAGTTAAGATGATTTAAAAAGTTCAAAAACTGGCAAAGTTTGTCAATTTGTACATTTAAACAAGGTTCATCATATCGTGAGCATCTTCTAGTTCTAATTCTTGAACAAAGCTTCCCATATTGACAGGGTTTATGAGTCCTTTGTTCACCATAGCCAGCTGAGCATTCATTAGCTCCATGGACTTCGAATGGCGCTCAGACGCCTGTAGTGACTTCAGGGCTATTAGTCCCATCTTAGCTTCGTGGAGTTCTTCAGCTCTCCTGTTATATCCATCTGTAGCCTTGGTTTGATTGGACTTTCGGCCCTTATTTGGTGGCTCCAGGGCTTCTTCGAGACTCCGCTTGTTTGGTCTGGGTGTCTCCTCAAGTGCAGACCGTGAACTTGCATTGGCTTTGGGTTGTTCAGGATTCTTGACACACGGGGTTCTTGCTTCTTCGAGATCATTATCGATTTGCTGAATTAACGAGTCCACAAGCTGCTCCTCTTCATCCTGCACCTCCACAAGTTCACAATCCTCTTCCTCTTCCTTCAGTACACCAAGATTGTTGCTGTCATAGCGACTTGTAATAGGTTCCATAGTCCCCTTTATGACATCTTCAACCATAGCGAAAATCTCGTTAACTGGAGCCTCTGGGGCCTTACCACCTCCAGTCTTGAGTCGTTGTTTCTTCCTTTCTGCTGAATCTTTTTTAGTTTCAGTTTTCACATTTTCCCATTTCTTGCGTAATTCACTGACAGTCCTTCCCTCTGTGAATTGACAACCTGCATTGAAGGCCGTCGCAAGGTCCTCCCAAGATCTTGCCTTCTTTGCTATGTCCTTAACATCCCTGCTGGTAGTTTTTGATTCCAATATTTGCTTGCGGTCTCCAACCAGTTTCGTCAGGAACTTTATCTCTTCTTTTTTGAACTGCGCAGATCTTTTCTTCTTTCCACCGTTTTGGACATCCTTCTTCACGTTGCCCTTCTTGTCACATTCACTTTTGATATCCATTCTGAACTGTAAAATCAGTTATTTTTCTATTTATTAAACAAGTGCATTATTATTTACATCAATACTTTTATCACAAGGCTACAAAGATATTGATAATGAATTTATAGAAAGCAATATATCGTGCGGTAACGATAAAATGTGAATACTGATATGCATACATTGAATATCTGTAACAACTGAAAGTAAAATCACTGACTATTAAAATAATGAATTAATAAAATAGACGATTTATAAAACAATAAATAGAATCAATATTCCAGCCGAAATTCCAGCAATATCTTCATCAATGTTAGTGGTATTTTAAAGATTAAAATAGTAAATAAAATTTGATAAAAGTTCGGGCTTTAAAATGAAATGATAAAAACAGTACAGTGAATTCATAAACCATCACATAAGAATAACTTTGGCCCAGAACATAAACTC
This sequence comes from Beroe forskalii, assembly GCA_011033025.1. Taxonomy (NCBI): domain Eukaryota; kingdom Metazoa; phylum Ctenophora; class Nuda; order Beroida; family Beroidae; genus Beroe; species Beroe forskalii. Next base: position 786,828 of record WFMF01000001.1, on the reverse strand, counting down.
TGAAGTAAAAATCGTAACCGATGACTATCTGTGTTACATCCTTGGGGGACGCCCCAGTTTTAACCAGCAAACCTATCAGATAGCATGTTTCTAACCTCCTCTCCAGCAAATACGAAGTTGGAACCAGGTCGATACTCAACGTAATCATCATTCTGTGATATAGCCTTGACAGCATCCTCATCATCATTATCTTCTTCCATATCTCCGAAATGCGGCTGATTGTACTCAGTGCATAAGTTGTGAAGGACAGCACATGCTACTATTATATCAGGAACCCTGTCGTATCTGCATCGTAACTTCCGTGACAAACATGGCCATCTCCTCTTCAGAACACCGATACAACGTTCAATAGTACAACGTGCTTTGCACAGAGCTCGATTGAACCGGCCCCTCTGACGTGAGTTGGGAGGATACGGATACGGAATCATAGGTAAGGACTCAGAGGATAACCAGAGTCTCCAAGTAGCATACCTTCTATACGAGCTTCCTCAAACTCTACGCAGATAGTTGAATTGTTCCAAATACGTGAATCATGCGTACTCCCCGGCCAACCAGATACAATGTTCATTATCTTCAAGTTCTCATTACAAACAACTTGTACGTTGAAGGAAAAAAAGCCTTTCCTACAACGAAATATTTCGGCATAACTCCCTCCCGGACTTTGTATTGGTATATGAGTACCGTCAATGATCCCGGATATTCCGGAAAGCCCACAGTATTCTGCAAAAAATTTATGCGTACTTTCAAGGTTGTCAGGAAAACATATGACTTCATTTGAAAGGGAAGCTATTGCACCAGTGAGGATTGGCATATATTTGGAAACAGTTGATTGGTGTAGTTTAAGAATGTCACCGGCAACAACTTGAAAGGAACCAGTTCCAAAGAACCTTAATGCCAATGAAAGCTGCTGCACTGAATTGAGTGGCCGATTTGTCCCCTTCGTGAAACGTTTCAGTTTTGGTTCAACGCGAGCAAGAATGGCTGCAAATCCATTCTTATTGACTCTATACCTCGTAAAAAATTCTACATCATCATATTCGTGGAGTGGGTTCAAGCGATCTTTGAGTGGTCGTTGGATACGAGGACCCCCCTGTAAATCCATCAACTCATCAAGTTCATCCATTTTCGTGTATAATGATGTGCCCTGTGTAAGTGAAGACTGTTTAACGCGAAACTTTAAATTATCTATCTCGCATCCTGATAAAGCTATGGAGTGATACTGGTATTTGAATATAAGTTTTCAATCTCAATTACACTAAAAAGACAAAATTACATAAAAGATATAAGGATATACAAAAAACGAACACGAAAACAGATAATGAAGCTCTTTATATAGAATTGTTAATGGCCGAAAAATGGTCATGAGAGCAAATTGTGATAGAAATAACGAACATAAAAACAGACAAAGCACTTAAATGGACATAAAATTGTCAAAATGGACAAAACCGATATAGAAACAGCCAAAAATTATATAAAGATAGACACAATACAAACGGACACAATACAAAACGGACACAAGAAACAAACACCAAAATTTTTGGACAAAAATGACATAAATTTTTGGACAAAAAGGACACAAAAATTTCATAAATCAGAAGCTAAAGTAATGAGAACAGCCATGATAAAATGAGAACATAACTTAAACCAAAAACGGGGATGAATCAACGGGTCAACGGGAGAGTACATTCGATAATCATAAAGCAAATCAAACAGTCAACAATGAAACAATACCTGTACACTTCGGGATGTTTTGATAAGTTCGGATGTAATTTGATTACGCGATAATGAGATTTTTCCAACTTTCAATATCGATATTACCATAATGAGGGGTGTCTTGACCATATATGGTAAATTCTCTTAAGGGTGAGCTGACACTTGAGAAAAAATATTGGTTCACACCAACTTTTCAGTAAGGGGCACCTCGTCCTCAACAGTTAAGGGGCAGGTCACCCTAAACATTTAAGGGCCACATCCAAAAATTTGGTTCACACGAATTCGAGTTAAGGGCCACATATTAAAGTGGCACTTAGAGCTGCCCCTTAAGTATTTCACTTAAGGGTGACCCTTAAGTCCGAATTGGGTAATATGGACCTTAGAATCCAATGACTAGTATAGCTATTTTTATCTACACGACACTGTTCACAACGTTGCCGTGATTCGACCAAGTCATGTCTCCTCATTCTTTCAGGAGTCCTTATTAATCAAATCAAACGGCAACAAACACTGAAATAGCTCAACAAGAGACATGATATACGTAGCTTTGTGTCTATTTTCCTTGATCATTTGAAATGCGGTGTCCTGTCAAGCCTTACTAACTTACCAATTTCAAAACTTTATTTGCGCTTGCCTTTCACGTTAGGACATTCCACTATAATCCTTGATGTGTCTGAAACCAGTGGTCATGAGCTACATTAGATAATCAATAAAGCATTGTGACTTGTAAGTTTATTCGATTTTGTGACGTATTTGTTATGGAACAAAGTATCACGTCAAACCGTCCAGTGTTCGGCAGAATGAAACATTATCCCTATCATAACATCCGTAACGTGTTTTCTTAGAATTAACACAGTACAAAGTTGCAGTGATTCGATCAACTCATTAACAACAATGAATTTTGAACATCTACTGTCCTAAAAGAGCTGGATTTTTGTGTACGTCTTGTACTGTGCAGATATCGCTAAAAGGCCATCATCACAAAATTGTCAGTGATGGATTTTCACCAAACATTCAGGAAAGCTTAAGACATAATTAGTGTTTGAATTTCAAGAAGTTTCCCTGTCACAAATTCAAGGTATTACTTGAAACGCATGTATATATATTTTTTAAACGTACAAATTTCGCTGATGACTGATCTAAGAATTTCTTCGGTGGATTTCATCGAACTTTCAGGATAGCTTGAGACAGACAAGTAGGAAATTCGTGTAAAATTTTAGATTTAACCTCAAGGTTATTAGTAAAATTAACCTGATTATATCGTATCGCTACACTCAGTTTTTTTTATAAGAAACTTATTGAAATCCTAGGCTACAAGTTTCTTATTTTTTCACGATTTTGAGCCTAAAAGTTTCTTAATCGGTTTCCTAAATTCTACATACCGATATACACCGTACGAAAAATGTCTACGAAATTTCCAACATAGGAACCTACTGTATACTGTAGTTGAGGATTAGAAATCGAACCTTCTGATATTTTCAGTTAAATTATACACTTTTAAGCATGTACCTATCTTAAAAGATTTGTGCAGCTGTATACAATAATGTTCAGGATCTTCATCAAATGTTCTTCCAAAAAAGTTTGAAATTTTGAAATTTAGATAATTTCTAAATCCTATAATGCTTGGAACTTTTGGAAATAGATATGGAACTGTAATAGTGTCCTGTCGCGCAACAGCAATTTCTAAATTTCTGTTTTGTGCTAGTATCTGGCATGTTACTTTAAACCGAAAAAATCATGAAAGGTTCATTTTCTAAATTTCTATTCTATATTATGATCAATTATCACATATCCAGTGTAATACTGTAATAGAAGTTCAATAGAAGTACTAGATTAGTTTCGGAATGTTCACAATCAAAAATGGGGGTCTGGGGGCGCAGCCCCATAAACCAAACATGTATCATGTTAAAGAATTTCAGTTGCAATAGGATTTTATACAAATTTCAAAATCCCCTAGGCTAGAAGTTTCTTAATTTCTTAATTGTAAATCAGTGAAGTTTCTTAATTTTTCCGAAATTCTAGGCTAAGTTTCTTAAATTTTCGGAAATCCTAGGCTAAGTTTCTTATAGACAGTTTCTTATAAAAAAAACTGAGTGTATTCACATGTGCTATTCACATACTTGTAATCAAATATAAATCAATCGAAATACTAAAATATGTCATGAAGTTGATAATATATGGAAGGGGATTGGTCTGTTTTCCACTATGATTTGTGATGATCTACTTCATCAAATCTTAACATAGTAGTTAGTATCAGTAGTATGAGATATCATTAGTCCTATATGAGAACGGCATCAGAGCTTATACCAAATTAATTTGATTTGAGTGGCGTGCCTAATAGATTGAAGTGGAAAACTAACCTATGCCCTTAGATTCTGTACTCAAGCTAAATTGAATCAGAGTAATTGTATCAGAACTTACCTAAATATTAATAGTGATAAATTGAAATCATTCACATTATAAACATCGTACATATTTCTGTATTTTGTAAATAACAATGCTATGTATTTTACAACTTTATAGCTTTATGACCTTCAGTGCGATATCTTTTGATAATTCATGATTGCCATCTCTATTTTACTCGAAGCTCTGCTTTAAATTTCATGCTTATACTTTAAAGTGATTTACTATTTGATCAGTTGAAAACGTTTGGAGCAAATTTATGCTTTATCGTCAATACTCAACCAATTTAGAATACTATAATAGAGAGCAAAACTTTGATTCTTTAAATCTGGTCAGATGGGATTTAAGTTTTCAAAAGACTTCCTTGTCATGTAGAGGACATACAACTCCAAGTTCTCATAAATTGACTTTTACTTACTTACTGACCTCGGACAACAGGTTTTGAAGCAATCTGTAGCTTAAGTATTTGATAACATAATTCCTACCCTTTCATGACAGTTATCAGTCACTTACTTATGATAAGTTCAACTAATAATGATAACACACTACCCACTAGTAATTACCAGAGTTTAATGCCAAGTTCATAAGTTGAATCTTGTCACACACTTTGATAGCAACAGCTCCCCAAGGCCTTGTAGCAACCCAATAATTAACCACCCCCTACATTCCCCGCCCAAACCCCCAGATTTCCCCCATTCCCCTCCCCCAAACTTAGACGTACCCCAGGTTAACGGAAAGGGGAACGTACATGCCCCCGCTCCCTCACTTTCCAAATATGGAGGGTCACCTGGTTTCCCAAGTAGTAGAGCGTGGGGTTAACTGGGGGAAAGGGGGTGCTTATCGGGGGCTGTCTTCCCAAACCCCTGGGAGGGGGAAAAGAGGCAAAAATTTTCAAACACTATCTAAAGACATTTTTATCCCCAAAGGCCAACTTTTTCCAAAACTTAAATGGGGTTGGGGTTGGTTTGGGTGGGGTAAATTTTGGTGGTTTTCCCGGTTTTTTTGGCTTAGGGTTTTGGGGTCGAAAAAGGAGACATGTCGGGGGAAAATGCCTGAAAAGTTAAAAAAGGGGGATAAAGAAACCCTAAAAAATTTAAATTTTGGAGGGAAAAAATAAGCCTTAACCTTTTAAATTAAATTGAATTTTTGAAACAATCCCCAATTGAAGGGGGTTTTGGTACATTCAATTTCACACAAAAAGGCTTTTTAAAATTCCCCAAAATTAACTCGAATAGGAGAAAAGTCCTTAAACAATAAAGGCAGGTTACAAAGTTAAAAAAATTCCCCTTTTAAATTTTGGGTGAAGTTTGAGAAAATTAGGGAAGGAAATTTTAAACGTAAAAAATTACTAAATTTTAATTAAAATGAAGCAAAATTCTAATTTTCATAAAAAACCTGCTTTAAAATTTTGTTTTTGGGAAACAATTGAAAAAATTGTGTCCCTTTCTGTTTTATGTACAATTTTCATTGTTTAACGGGCACTTTATTACTATTGTTTTTACTTTTCCTTTTTATGGGATTTTCCCAAGAAAAAAAAAACCCCGGGGGAAAGGACCCAAAACACCCCCCTCTCTCCCCTAAAGAAAAAATGAAAAATGATTTTGGGAAAGGGTTTGAGGCTTTGAAGGAATCAGAATAATGGATCAGATCTGTTAGTAGAGTGATTGCAGTGACTGCTGGAACAAGAATTAGAGCTCATAAGTATTATAGTTAGTTGGACAGTGGATACACGCCCAAACTGAGGATGATAACCAAATGTTCAAATACTGACCGTTACAAATGTTGAAGATGCTTCCAGTCACCGTATAGAACGCTCCCCAATCCACTGTGTAACACCTCCCAAAATACCCTGTACCTGGTGAAAAGTAAATGTATATTGTACAATGTATAGTACCCTAGAGGCACTGCAGTTAGCACAAAATGTGAAATGTACATTCTACCTGATGAAAATGTAGAATGTACATTTTGTAAAGAAAATGGAAATTGTTGCATTAATAATAATAATAGTGTAACCTTGGGCGGCTACCCTCCAAGGTTTAAAGGATGCTAGTAAAACTCTTGACATTTTACACAGACACGAACATTATACACAGCAGAATATCCTTGTATCAGTCAATATAGAAGGTGTTTAGTAGTGAATAAGGACACGTGAAAAAGGACATTTAACTGATTGTGAAACACATCGAAGTCTTTCTAAAGAAGTAATTTAAAACTGTACTAAAGTACTAATTACAAAAATGTGCAATAATACAATGCTGTTTTTTGAAGGGTTTATTGTTTCAGCAGCATCCATTCTGGTTCATCAGAGGAGGTCACGGAGTGAAGTTTTTAAATGCATAAATCTACGAAGTTACAAGTCACTATACCCAAGAGAAGTTCTTTACCGTATTTATATATACAATAAATTGCACTGTGCATAGTCTACGGAGAGTTATACAAGGAGCACTATAGCAATTCATTTCAACCCAGGTGGCGTTTAATTTAATGCATGCAATATTTTCTTCCAAAGTTTCAAAACTTGGTCCTAAATTGGCCCTCAAATAGTACGGCCGTATGTAAACATGTAACTTTCCGCTCGCGACATTTAAGGTGTTACATGAGTACATAGTACATATTACTGCAGGTTATCGGGAACATAGACTGAACTTACTGGTACATACAGTGAACGGGTACAGAAGTACATGCACTGAACTTATACACTGCCATGGAATTGTACCTACTTTGAGTTGTGTTCAGGTCGGCAGAGTGCCAGTAAGATGTGTGACAGTATGACAGCCAGCATCCCAAAACCCACCATCTGGTGCCGGTGTAACTCTACCCTCTTGTTGAGTCCGATGTACGCGAAGAGGATGGATACAGGGAGCATTATACCTGAGCAAGTGCACAGGGGGTTAGTGTTCCACGAGGAGGATAGGGCGCTAGTGTTTCATCAGTGGGGGGGGGGGCTGGTGTTTCATACGAACGAATAGGCAGTTTGAAGTCTTAAATCCAGCATTTTAAGCTGTGACAATGACACTACAGTCAGCCGCCAGTTGTCCAGTGCAGTATACGATGTACTACCACTTACTGTATACAACTCACTGGACATTTAGTCTCGATTTAATATACATAAACTGTAACATTGTAACAACGGTATTTTGACATTTATTATATACACAACGCGTCTTTACACTTTAGGTCTACAATCGCAGTCTTCTCAACTCAATAATTTTCTAGTGCATATTATTTCTACCAATCTTCCGTAGATGAGAGAATAGAGCTGAAAGTCATTATGAATTATATTCAAAATTGATTCCGTTGGCATTCTACAGTAAACACCCTTCTCATAAGATAGGTATAACAAGTTGATTCTTCTCCAATGTCATACTGTACTAAAATCCACGCGTGATTCTACTCACCAGTTAAGAGACCACTGTATTTATGGATGGTAAACCAAAGTGTCTGTTTCCGGAAGTAAAACTTGGCGTATCTGGCAATGAATGTTGCCAAAGGAGTAACGTTCAGCCACACCAATACCATCAGAATGCCTGAAAATATTCCTAGATAGACAAGAGCCTTTAGGGTGCCTTTAGGGTGCCTTAAGGGTGCACTTAGGGTGCACACTGGGGTACAGATAGGGTGCAATGGTGCATTAAGGGTATGCTTAAGAGTTTTAGAGGACACGCCCGGGTCATTTGGGGTGCATTTGGGGTGCATTTAGGGTGCGTCCAGGGTGAATCGGACGACTGGTTGTTGACTGCATAATTCACAATTCCCAGTTACATGACTTAGAACTGCAAGGGTAGTGGCTTATTATTCATTTAACTATTATTTTTCATTACGTATATTGCACCTAGTCATTCACGTGGAAGTCACGAGGCATACGATAACTTGGGGATCAGCTGTCACGGATTACAAGTTTACAAGGATTACAATTAGTTTACAACTTAGATCCATGAACGAATAACTGATGGTTGGATGCTAGCAATGCAACACTATGGCTCAATATAATCTCGTTTTTTGGACACTTGATTTTGTCAATCAACCAATAAACGTACATGGTGAATTAATACTTAAATAATTTAGTTATTTAGAATTCGGCGAACTTTCAAACCCGTCAGGTTCAAAAATGAGATTGCATTAAGTTTAGAGTACTTATTACTTTATTATAGAGTTGCGTTTTAGTTATGATAGCATGTATCTACAGGTGAATGCCTCACAAAATTCCATGCCTCACAAAAGTCCTATCACATGAAATGTATGCACAAGAAATTATATCCTACATATGAGTAGTTTTTGATCCTGAAACTTTGTTAATGAAAGAACAAAGTAAACTTCTTCAGACCATATAAGCTTGAATGGTTGTTATTTTACAGGCAATGACTCAATAAATACAAATTTTTAGGCCATGGAATTGTTCTGGGTGCCTATCATGATTTATCCGTTGAAGATAAGTCATGAAAAGGGGGTATGATTGAATTGAACCCATATAAATAGAACATATAAACGAAGTTTAGAAAATTTGTGATCAAAAACAAGAAAAAAAAGTTGAAAAAATACCATTGCCTCACAAAAGTACCATACCTAAAAATAGAATTTGGTTGTATTGGCTTTTAGATGTTTGATAAAAAGCATATTGGTCTTGTAGTATGAACTTTCATGACCTATTTAAAGTAAATAATCATGCTTGAAAATTCAAAATGCCCAAAATATTATCAAAAAGGACTTTTGTGAGGCATAACACATTTTCAAGCCAACAAAAATATCATGGACTTTCTTTATAATGCCTGGAATGGCAAAATTAAGCAAGTTAATTTGATTTTCAGAATGTCAGATTAGTATCAGCAGCATCAATGCTTCATTGCATCTATAAAAAAGAAAAAAAATTGATTGGACTTTTGTGAGGCAATGAGAGAAATCACCATTTATGCCTCACAAAAGTCCAAAGTTTCGAAAAAAAAGTTTTGAACGAAAAATAATTTTGCATTTGCCAATTCCTTTCTATTAGACATATCTTTGGGACAAAAAGGAAGCTAGCATAATGGCTGGTGACTCAAATAGCTACCATTTATCCAAATTTGACTGAAAAAACAATTTTTGTGTGTTGAAATTGTTGTTGAGGCTTTAACCGTCAATTTTCTTTGGAAAAGGTTGAAAATACAAAATCTTTTCATAGGTCAATAAACATCTTCAAAAATACAATGCAAAATTTGAGGATAAGAAAATTACGAAATTTGTTTGAATAATATAGCCAAATACAATATTGCCTCACAAAAGTACCAATTGATTGCATGAAATTTTTACTCCATTTAGCCATTCAGGTGTTCAAGGAAACCATCTATTACACAAATTTAACTTATTTAGCATCCTTAAAAACAGTCATATCGAGAGATTTATTTTTGCTTAAACAAAAAATGTAGCTTTATTTCATATCATGGGACTTTTGTGAGGCATAATTTATTTCAAATCTCCAAAATATGACATAAATTTCGTTTTTAAACACCAACAATGCTTTCAGGATGAAGGCAATTGAATCAAATAATGAGCCTGCATAGTTTCAATTATGTAGCATTTTCATAACAGAAGAAAAAGAACAAGAATTGCGCCTGCAGGCTCAATTCTTGTTTGTCCGATATTCCTGTATGCAGCCGCTTAATTTCCCTCCCCCGTGGTGGTTGATCAGTTGATGTATCCTTTGCATCATGATACAACACGCAGTCGTTCGCAGTAAGAGTATAAATATTGCTCCACTGCTGCGCGCGACCACCGAGAAAATGCATATTGGCACGTGCCATTTCTTTTTAAATTCTTGCGCGCGCGTTCTTACGTACCAAGTTGTTGTACTCAGTTCGTTGTAGATTTCGCGCCATTTTGTTGAATTGGTTTACGTTTCGCATCAGATTGTGTCACTGTTCATTTACGCGCTGTATTTTCCTGAGTTCCTGAAGCAGCTCAAATCACCTATGCACTTTGCCATCTGGGAAATTTTCTCGTCAATTAATTATTGGCTGAGTGATCATCAAGGAATTGAAATTTCGTACCGTGATGTGGAATTTATGAAATTTAAGCATAGATGTTAGATTATGACACTGATTCAATGATAATGATTTTCTATACTCAGGACTTTTAATAACAGATGTTCACTAAGCTGATATCACTTTCAAATTTCATGCTTTCGTTTTCTGTTTCAAAGCTGTCGCTTGTTCCGAAAAGCAATATTTGTCTTTCACATCGACCAAGTATTTCTCGAACTTAGTTGAATTCAGTATACAGTCGAATAATCATGTAGTTTGGCACTAAACTATATACAGAACCAACCCATAGCCCGAGTCGCTCCTAAGATTTTAAGACGCACAAAATCTTCATCAGCCCTTTAATTTAGAATGAATCGTAATTTAGGAGAGTTTGAGCATGTGGCACGGATGGGCCTATTCAGCCTATAATATTTGCATTTTCGACAATCGACAGCTTCAAAATTAACAATTTTGTGATTTCAGGGGGGGGGGGACACCGGACGGACGGACGGACGGACATGGGACATTTTCGCGACTGATATTATAAAGGAGCAATCCGGGCACTTTCCACAAATTACAGTAGTTGTATTGCAAATCTGGACCTGATATACACATATCCCTATTCTCACCTTCCCAAACCACGATCTCTGCCAACCCTCTCATTTGCCTTTTTGTATTCACAAAAAGGCCAATGGGGAGGGAAAAAATTTGTCAATGGGACTTTTGTGAGGCAAGGTGTAGACCTATACGTTTTTTAGGACAAAATTTCAAAATGAAAACTCCAATTTTCTCCATTTCAATCATCTGGGAAGAAAAAATCAGCTTCTCCTCCAACCTTAGAGATGAATAAAAAACAAAATAATAATGAATTAGATGATTTATGGCATGATGAAAAATAGTGGGACTTTTGTGAGGCAAACACCTGTATTGACAAAAGTAAAAATGAAACACATTAAGAAATAAGAAGACAAAGATATCTACAATTGAAGTCGAAAAATATTTGGTGCACTCCGTGTCTTTAAAAATCCCAATTATCAATATTATTATTTAATACCTACATCAATATCCCGAAGATTAATGCATATAAAGAAGTACTATAAGATTATATGATATTTAACTTGATAAAGCAATAAGTAATACCCTAAGTGCCATCAAATGCAATTCTTTTTTTCTTTTTTTTCTTTTTTTTCTTTTTTTTCTTTTTTTTTATTTTTTTTCTTTTTTTTCTATTTTTTTTTCTTTTTTTCTCCTTCATTTATGCAATTCCATATTTTCCCTTAACGGCCATTAATAAACCTAGCTGAATTAAAAAAAAGGAAAACTGTTCCATTTTCACATCATCTTATTAGTAAAACTCGAGAGCGGGGGAGTCTTTGGACCTTTTCCAAACTCCAGGGGGCTGCATGATTTCTTCCTCCGAGTTCTGCATGATTTCTTCCTCCGAGTTCTGCATTTCCTCGCTTTTCTCTAAACGACCAAAGACCTCGATATCGTCATCCTCATAATATTCTGTTGATATACCGATAGTTCTCATCAACAGAATGGCTGTGATTATCAAGAGTTTCATCTTGGCTAAACTTGGATATACGTTAAAGTAATATTACTGTTGGTGAGCGCCATATCTGCAATTTCTGTATTGAGACCGTGGCAACTCATTTTTCAACTTAACGAAAACCCGTCGTTCGTCAATCGCGATTTGATATTTCTAACTTCAGCTAGGAGCAATGGCCCGAATGCAATGTAAGTCACTCACTAGGTAATTACTCACTAGCTAGTAGGTATAACGGATTCTCTTGGATTGCGTCAGTGACTCATTAGGTACCAGGTAGTTTCTCTATTCCAACTAAATAGACGGGTTTTAGTGTTAAAATTTATTGGATTTAGTTATTATTTTTCAAGTCTAATTATTGAGAATGCTTTTAGACTAAAATTATTTTCCATCAAATCGAAAAATACACCTACAGAAAAATTTTTTCAGCTGGTGCCATCTTGCCGCCTATGTAGTCGTGTTAGGTATATAAAAATATGAAAATTACCCGAATATGAGCCATAACTGAGATGACTAAAATTTTCAAATCGGCATTTAAGTTTTCAGCAAAAAACGACGTTTTTGACTATTGTACGTGCTAGGAAAGTGCCCCGACCACCAAACTTGGAGGAATTTTAGTTCACCTGACCATCTAACTTCTCTCAAAAGGATTTTGCTTTATCTCAAAAAATGAATTTTTCCCGGCCAATTAAGTGATTTTTTGAGGCTCCCATCTTTGAAATAGTCTCAAAGGCGTCTGGGGCATGATATAAGGTTGTCCTTTGGAAATTAGTTTAATTAAACATGGAAAAAAATTTGGTGAAAAAATCAGCCCTCGCACGTAAAAAATGTAGGCACAGTAACGAGATAATCTCGGCTGGGCGTCAAAAAGGCCGTTTTTGGCGGTTTTTGCTGTTTTTGACCACATAAATGCTTCTGGAACAAAAAGTAAGGCTAGTCCCATGTTGCCTGTTGGACATGTCTTAGATAAACCATTTTTCTGAAACATTTCTGAATTTCATTGGTTTAGACAATGTGCATCATGGCCAAACTGGCAATTAAAAAAGTTGTGTTTTTCGACTTGAGCTCCTAAAACTGGAATTATTATGAAAACCATTTCATTTGAGATGCCGAAACCGACAGGAAACGATTTTTTGGGTCATTTCACGTCGGAATAGTGCTTTTTTGAGCGTTGTTACCGATATTTCTGGGGGTTTCTCGAGATTCGAGGGCCCAGACTCGAGGAAGCCGCCAAAATGGCCATAATTTCGTATCTCGGTCCAGGAAGGTCGTAGAGACTTCGTTTAGGGCGCAAAATGAGCGGAAACATCACTTTATATACGACTTGTGAATAAACATATGGTCTAAAATGCTCAGGAACAAAGTTATAGGCTAAAAACTGGTTTCGAAGCCAAAAACTAGGCCCTATCTCAGTCCGGGAAAATTATAGGGGCTCGGCTTTTGGCTCAAAATATTCGTAGCTGCCATATTCATATTCTATTGTCAACCAAAATATTGCCTAAAACGTTCAGGAACCGAGCTTTGGCCCAAAAACCATTCAAACTGAAAACAGCAATAACAAACGTACCTAACGGTTGACAGTTTTTGGGTCATAACTCGGGATACCATATGTTTATTCACAAGTCGTATATAAAAGTGATGTTTCCGCTCATTTTGCGCCCTAAACGAAGTCTCTATGACCTTCCCGGACCGAGATACGAAATTGTGGCCATTTCGGCAGATTCCTCGAGTCTGGGCCCTCGAATCTCGAGAAAATCCCAGAAATATCTATAATAACGCTCAAAAAAGCATTATTCCGACGTGAAATGACCCAAAAAATCGTTTCCTGTCGGTTTCAGCATCACAAATGAAATGGTTTTCATAATAATTCCAGTTTAAGGAGCTCAAGTCGAAATACACAACTTTTTAAATTGCCAGTTTGGCCATGATGCACATTGTCTAAACCAATGAAATTCAGAAATGTTTCAGAAAAATGGTTTATCTAAGACATGTCCAACAGGCAGCATGGGACTAGCCTTACTTTTTGTTCCAGAAACATTTATGTGGTCAAAAACAGCAAAAACCGCCAAAAACGGCCTTTTTGACGCCCAGCCGAGATTATCTCGTTACTGTGCCTACATTTTTTACGTGCGAGGGCTGATTTTTTCACCAAATTTTTTTCCATGTTTAATTAAACTAATTTCCAAAGGACAACCTTATATCATTCCCCAGACGCCTTTGAGACTATTTCAAAGATGGGAGCCTCAAAAAATCACTTAATTGGCCGGGAAAAATTCATTTTTTGAGATAAAGCAAAATCCTTTTGAGAGAAGTTAGATGGTCAGGTCAACTAAAATTCCTCCAAGTTTGGTGGTCGGGGCACTTTCCTAGCACGTACAATAGTCAAAAACGTCGTTTTTTGCTGAAAACTTAAATGCCGATTTGAAAATTTTAGTCATCTCAGTTATGGCTCATATTCGGGTAATTTTCATATTTTTACATACCTAACACGACTACAGAGGCGGCAAGATGGCACCAGCTGAAATTTTTTTTTCTGTGTCCCCTTAACTTTAAACGAGCTTTCTGCCAAAAAACGTTACCTATTTTTAGAATTTTTTGAGTTTTGACGGTAAAACCTCAATTGTTAAATCACTCCTAGAATCAACTATGATGTTTTGAACATTAAGGGGGCCGGGGGGGGTCTGAGGTCGATTTTCGGTTTTTTGTTGTTTCTGATAGAGCTGAACGCCAGCTACCAGCAGGTTTTTACCGCATCAAAAAATATTGTTCCTAGCCGAAGTTATGAATTTTTCAAATCGCGATTTAGCCTGTAATTACAGTGCGCGCGCGAACTTACGACGTGATTTGCCGAGAATCAACTTTAAAATCTATCTCCTCCTACAGCTTTTGAGGAAAACCCTTGAAACTTGGTAGTTATGTTCTAGGGCATAAAACAAAACTTTCATGCGAGCCGATTTTTGATTTAGGCCTCAGAAGTGAAAATATGAATTTTTGAAATTTGAAAATCGTCATTTTTGACCATTTTTGGGACAGGAGCCTACTTTGAAAATTCATATTTTCACTTCTGAGGCCTAAATCAAAAATCGGCTCGCATGAAAGTTTTGTTTTATGCCCTAGAACATAACTACCAAGTTTCAATGGTTTTCCTCAAAAGCTGTAGGAGGAGATAGATTTTAAAGTTGATTCTCGGCAAATCGCGTCGTAAGTTCGCGCGCGCACTGTAATTACAGGCGAAATCGCGATTTGAAAAATTCATAACTTCGGCTAGGAACAATATTTTTTGATGCGGTAAAAACCTGCTGGTAGCTGGCGTTCAGCTCTATCAGAAACAACAAAAAACCGAAAATCGACCTCAGACCCCCCCCCCGGCCCCCTTAAATCGCTTATTTTCGTCACAGAGAAAAATTGCTTTTAACGAGCTAAGAGCTTTCCGTCAATGATTTATACTTATTTTTAGAATTTTTTGACGTTGAAACTGTCGTTTTTGGACGCTCCTAAGGGTGAGAACTCTCACCTAAGCAGCAACACGGTTCACTCAGCTGAGCGTACAGGATTACAGGAAACCGTGCGAGAGGGTTAAATGAGGAGCTGCCCATCGCAGTTAAGTCCCGGGCGAAGAAAGTATGGATTACACTTCCTTAACTTTCACTGACTTGATTACACTTGAATCCCTTGATTCCTGTCATTGGCTGTTACAGCTGTTGGAATAGAAGTAAAGCCTTCAAAAATATTAGTCAAGAAGAAAATATTGGCGCCGGCAAACTAGCAGAGTACTGTATCTTATATTTTCTTCGTTTTCATGAGCTTATTGAAGTATAAAGCTAAACAAAGCGAACGTTCAAGGTTTGTTCTGACCCATCAATTATACTTTTTTGCATTGTGAAATCTCAAATGATTTAACCTCTGAGCCAGCAAGCCGACAACGCAATAATTTATTTTTCCTAGAATCTTTTTGTGTCCTGTTTTTCATTTAACAATGCAATCATACGAATAGTAACTTAGTAAGTGGGAGGTGGAATTTTAATTTACTTGTTATTCCTGGAATTTGGCAAATTATAATTTCCCCAATGAGAGGGGGAAAATATGATTTATAGGGGGGGGGGGTGCCACTGCCCCAATTGTCCCTTACTAAAGAAAAAGTGGATTGGGGAGGGACCAATGGGACAGAGAAAATAGAACAAATGTTGCTAAAAAGTGAATTGGACCTGAAACAAATGCAAAATGGGACAAAATTTGCGGAGACAAATAAGACTCAAATGGTTGGGATTGTAAGCTGAAGTTTGGAATTCTTTACCACAAACTATGATATGAGAAAGAAAATGGTAGTTTCAATGCAGCAACTGCTGCAATGTTAACGTATAACTTCAAGTCTGTTATAATGCAAAAGTGGCAGTGAGTGACATAGCGGCAGTTACTCAGTTAATGCTGCGCGGAAACTGCCGTTTTTTCCTATCAGATCAAAAGTAACGGAGCAAAGTACTCAAAACAGCATTAAACAGAAATGGACACGCGCGCAATCAATCTGCACGTGCAATTTTCCTTCTGCGCGCGCGTTGCCATGGGGCGTAACGTACAAAGAAAAAAAAAACAGAATTTGCGACATTATAAGTAAGACTAGCAGACCCGTTGGGCCTGGAAATAGACAGATCACTCGGCGCTGTCACAGACACAAAAAACAGAAAACGCGACTTTATATTAGAGATTGTTCACATATTACGTAATCGCTTTACCAAGGGAGATGGGGGTGTTTTCAAATGAATGCAGCTGATTACGGGGAGGGGGAAGGGGTTTCAGTGGTTCATTACGTAACCAAAATATCCATTATCCAATTTTTGGCATAATTTTTGAACTTCTTGGACAGGGAGGGGTCTGTAACGAGGGGTTCAATTAATTACTTAATTATAAGGGGTTCCATTATAAGGGGTTCCATTACAAGGGGTTCCATTACATTCATTACAAGGGGTTCAATTACAAGGGGTTCCATTACAAGGGGTTCCATTAATCCATTACGAGAGGTTCCATTAGTCCATTACGAGGGTTCTGTGGGAGTGATAGGTACTACAGGAGGGGTCATGTTGTCCGGAAGGGGGTCGGTATTGACGACCAGACGGTAAATCTGTTCTGGGGGCTCTTCCTCCCAGGGTGGGTTGCTGAAGACCCTTTTCATTAATAATTATTGGAGTTGCAATAGTGACTGGCATAGATATACAATTAGTATAAAGAATTAATTGGTGAGATTAAAGTTGAAATTTCTTTTTACTTAGGCTTCTGGGGCTGCCACCCTCATAGTCCTGCTTGTCATTCAAGTGGTATCTCTGCTGAAAATCTAAAACGTCAGCCGGCAGGAATTGAACACCTGGCCTTTGGGGGCATCTATCTCCAAAGTCCTGCCATGAGGATACCTTGTACCTACCATGGACTGAGGAAAAACAGATCATACTGTTTGCCACGAAGTGGCGCCGAGTGAGCGTCAACTAATTGCACTCTCACAAAAGTTTTGAGTTGGACCCATGCCTGTGTGGCACAGTGCTTCATTAGGACACCCATATCACTTAATCATACATGCATATAGCCTACTCGGCATTTCATAATTCAACAGTCATCTTCGTCAATTTAAAGAGCAATCGTAACTTCCTAATTTGCTATTGATGAATATCCATATTTCTTGTCGAGAGTTTCATTCAAAAGCATCATTGGCATTGTAAAATCCCCGTACTGCGAAAGACTACCCATCTGAGATATGCTGATTTTCTCCAAGCATCTTGTCTTGGATGGAAGCGTAGTAAATCAGGTTGACTTACAAAGAAAAGTTTTATGTCCTCATGAAAATGTAAATAACATGGTATTCTGCTCATACCCAAATTAACATTTCTCGTAACAATATGAAGAAATTGCAAGCAAGAACTTAGCCACATGCAACGGCCACTTGCCCTGATAGTGACTAATATTGCCATGCTCTTAGTGTATTAGCCAATGTGAAATATACACGGCGCGAAAAGTGGGAGGGACTGATCTAAAATTCAGACAGATTATCATTTCTCAATTAACATAGATATTTTGTGATTTATGATTATCCCATCTCCAACCGATTGATTTCCATTAATTGGTTCTGAGTGGATATACAGTAGACCTTCAAGCACTACACTGAATGTACACACGATCACACAGACACACACAACCCAGAAAAGTGAGCTACCCAAGGTAAGGCCCATTAAAACATATATATACATATACCCGCAGCCTCTAGGGCTGAATTTCATATCGCACGCGCATGCGCGTGCGATATGAAAATATATCCCTCGAGGGCGCTAGCCCGAGTGGGATATATATCGTATAGCACGCAGGGCTCGAAGAGCCCGAGTGCTATACGAAATTCAGCCCATGAGGCGAGGAGTATGGTATATATCCACTCGCGTGAGCTTTTGGGAGAATGGCATATCTAAGATGAAAAAGTTGAATGTTCAAGTAAATCCTCGAAGATTTGAACACACAGGAAGGTTTTTGCAACAATAATATTGAGTTTTTCTCTAATTAACAAAAATTTAATTTTTTCACAAATGCAATACAAACACGATTAAGCACCGTAAGTATTTGATCGAAGGGGTTGGCAAAGCTTATGTAGAAGTTATGAGCCCGAGGGCCCGAAGGGCCCGAGGGCGAAAATTTTAAAGGCGAATCGAATCAAAGCACGGATCAATCTCAAAGGTCTTGCAATCGAAGGATTATTGGCTAAAAATGTGGTTAGATGCTGTTAATTAAACTTAAAACACTAGCAATCTTGGAAAAACAAACAATAATGTGTAAAAAATCTCCGAAGAGAGTAAAATATTATATAGCTCGAGTAAGCACCAGACATTCATAATGAATGGTGTATCGCAATAACAATAAATAACAATAAATCAAAATATTTTCAACAGTCTGACGAATATCAATATATAAAAGCAACCTATATGAATGTCATATAATGTAATTTGATGTTGGGGAATCCCAGAGCACCGAGAAACATGATTACAAATCTGATTATAGAATAAACAATTCAATTATACTTAAATATATCTGAATTAAAAATCTATCAAATTATAAAAACACCCGATGTTAGAATCTATTATGATAGCCAATAAACCCATATTTTAATGTCAGTGTCAAAAAGTAGGGTGCAAACATCCAAACAATGATATTATATGCCTTTGCAATAAAAAACACACAATTCAATAAAGTAGGACTAGCGTCCCCAATAAATTAGTAATCAGTTTTAGGTATAAGATTTAGATCAAGTGTATCCATTTCTGAGGTTTTACCATTGGGCTTGCCTCTGTAGCCCCGGAGAGAAATGACACATGTCTTGAGAAGGTCAAATCTTAGGCGCCTCCGCACAAAGGCAACAGTGTCACTGTATGATTGTCCACTCTTATTACTCAGTTTCACAGCCAAATGCTTTAGAAATCTAGAGGCTTCGTTACCCATGCCTCCAGTTGTGCTGAACACTAGGGGTGTAAACGTTGCCTTTTCAACCTGCAGTACCCTGTCATTGTACTTGCTTTTCTTCTCATTCTCATGTCTCCTGTACATCTGAAAGAGGCTTGTGTTCGCATTGGATTGAGCTTGTGGGTGCAATACCCTTATATCAGTAAATGCTCTATCCAAAGGTGTCCAGAAACCTCTTGTGCATACATCCAGTCGAGCCCCATCACTGACATCAGTACCCCTTTGGAGCTGTTCAGTGGTTATAGGTATCAGGCTTGGTTCGATTACTGTGTCCTTGCATACCTGTTGAAGTAGTTTTGCAATGGTACCTTTCAATGAGTCATGTCTCAGGGAAACATAGCCACCAAGTTTGCAGGTGAGACAGTGGTTGATTGTACTTGGTTCACCACACACACATAGACGTGGCCTGTTCAATGAGCTCAGAGTCAAGTTATACCTCAAACTGATAGCATCGTGGAATTCTTGCTTATTCAATAGAAAACCATATTCTTTCAAAGGTAGTGAAGTAAGCCATGATGAGGCCCCTTTCTCTGAGAGTAGTTCAAGTTGTCGCTGTACAAGGGGACTGATCTCCTTCTCCAAATCATCCTTATATTGATCATAAAAGGTTTGTCTGTTCTTCTTGACCTGAGTGATGACCTTATTTTGTTTGGATTCATCAACATTGAATGAGCTCTCTTGGTTGTATATGGCATTTGTCAAATCTTCCATTGCTAGAGTAGAATTACCATATTCCAGCTCTGCTGTTTGACAAATGTTAGCAATGCTGAGACCACCCATTCTGGCAGGTAGGGCAAATATCTTTCTTAACTGCTCAGATACATGTAGTTTTCCCAGGATAACTGGAATGAACACGTCCTTTATGTGGTATTCTAGCCTACTCAACAGTTCTGACACTCCTGGTGTGGTTCTTGCTAGAAAATTCCACCTTTTTGAAGCACCATACACAAATCCAGCATATGCAAGCTGTGGCTCTGATGATGCTATTTCTGATAGCCCAGTAATGTCTTTTATCCATTCATCAACCTCCTTTTTGACAAAGATAGATTTTCCTTCTTCAGAGCCAATATATGATCCTAAGTACCTATGTCCTTCTGCAGTAACATTTATGTCAGGAAACAGTTTTAAGGCAGCATCATGGAATTCTGATTTTACAATCAACCAGGTTTTACTGGGTTTTGGATGATAGCCATATATTGGTCCATCCTTTTGGAGGCTAGCCCACCATTTCCTGATGTTTTCTAGTTTCCCGGCTGAAGCAGCATCATCAGCATAGAAAATCTGCTTCAGGTCTTTGCTAACATGTGACTTGAGTCCTTCAATAAGAGGCATCAGACTTTCGGCATACATACCCATTGCACTAGTATCACCTTGGGTTGTACCCTCTTGAGAAAGAAGTGATTCTTCTGTGTTTCCAATAAACAAATCAGCTGGCTGGCGATATGTGTTGACTGTGTATCTGAACAAGTTTGGACAGGTATATTTCATGTTGTGTAAGGCCACCATGCGGTTGAGGGAGTTGAATGCATTTTCAGCATCAACAAGTAAGACTGCCTGGCAGTCTGGATCATTGTACATGCGTCTCATAGCATGTATAGCTGCTTCAACACCCCCCTTGGAGGCCTGCACACACTTGGATTGGTGCTGTGCTTTTCACCAGGTCAGGTCTCAATACAGTTGTTATAGCCTTTCCAACAATTCGTCTAAGAACTTCACCTATGCCCACTGGACGGACACCTGGCTTTTTATCCAATGGAATGAGCCTCCCTGCAGTATAACTTCTGAGATGTTCAGGATTGACAATACAACAGGATAACTTCTTTGTTAGCTCTGCAATTGTGGCACACAATTCCTCTGGCTTCTTTTTAAACTGTTTTGAGCACAGGATCTGTTTCCAAATTTCAGCATCAGCACCTGAAGGACCTGCAGCACCACTAATTGTTTTGGCAGTTCTGTGGATGACTTCAGCATCAATAGAGTCAAATACTACATCTTCAAAGGGTTCGGCTGGTCCTTTCAAGAGTGCTTCATAATTCACAGCACCAGGAGCAGGGTGCTTTTCTTTGAGATGACTGACAACTTCATCACTGATTTCAAGCAAACCACTTCTTTGACTGCCAACCCATCTGAGTGCTGCAGACACTTTACCTTGTAGCATGAGCCGAGCAAAAATCTTTTCATGATGGTTTTCATCTGCCTTGGGACTTTTTAGTCTCTTGGATTTTGCTGCACTGTCTAAGGAGAGTTAGTATATCACCAGACTTCCACAAAAGAAGTCTCTCTGCTAGCCTTTTACTGTGGTCTTTACTTTTGGACTTCTGGGATGGCTTTTGGAGGAGCAGAGGGAACATGATCATCACCATGGTCATAGCACAACTTTCAAAGTGAGAGCCAGATAAGTAAAAACCTAGGACCTTTGTAACTTCTTCAATGAAATCCTGTCCTGCTTTCCCAGTAGGAACCTTAAAAACATTTTTCTTCCATGTGACAATATTTCTGTACACCTCATTCACAGCATTGGAAATCTCTGCACCTTTAAGAGTGCCCCAGACAGCTTCATTTAATGAGGTAGACTTGGTCTCTGGATCTGGGAGGTCCACTTTTGCAGGTGCATTTCCTTCCACCTCACTTCTGATCTGTTTGATGACTTGAGTCAGTCCACTTTGTTGCTTTGGGCTGTCTTTGCACTGTGGACAGAACCATTCAGAGTTTGAATCTGCAGCAAGTTTTCTGTAACTCTTGGCATCAATCTTGACACATCTAGCATGGTACCATTTACCACACTGCCCATCACATCCAATTTGCTGTGACTCACTTTTCAACTGCTTTGAACAAATACCACAACACCAAATAACTAGAGAACCACCACCTTCTTTCTTAGACTTTGACATCAACAAAACATAACATCACCAGACACACAAACAATAATTGGAAAAACAAACAAAGGGGAAAATGGTAGCATGTCACTTTGTGAAACGCATCAGTTACAGCAGAACTTGAAAAGAGATACAAAACGATGAGAGAAAATGAGTTAAAATGAGCGTATTTACATTTGATGAAACTCTGCAGCACTGTTATAATAGACAAATGAGAATGACGTAATAACCATGGTTGAATATGGTAAGTCAATAGAATAAAGTGTCCCTCAAAATTTTTCTCACGGGAAGTTGCACAACGTATCAGAGTGTCGCGGTAATTAGGCGGCATTTATTTTACATCGTATCCGCTGTGTGTGAGAAAAGTAATGCACCATTGTTACTAATGATAATGACGTATTGCTCTCACTCACCTCTTTGCTATTTCCGAAGAATGTGTAACCATGACAACATGGCAATGCAATTAATGATCAACACAAATGCAAATTCTAACTTTATTTCATGATATTGTATTTCATTCTCGTTTTTGATTTTGTATCTTTTACTTCTCTTTCTGGAATGATTGCTTTTACAGAATTTTACAGAATTGCTGCTATCACTGCTATCATTGCTATCACTGCTATCACTGCAGTTCACTGTTTTTCTCTGCTATTTGACTTGACTTTTTGTCTACTGTTACCACATATTTTTGCTGAATATTTATTAATTCTATTTCGAAGTTGAACTACTTCTCATAATTTCATGATTCAGTAGCTGCTGAACAATGATGTCAGTTTCAGTGTTTTGACTCTTAACTTTCCATCGCCTCGATGTTTTGTCGATAATCAACTCCACAAAAATCCTTCTGTTGCCAGTTTTTGTCTCATGATCGATATTTTGCTGCTAAAATTGTTGTGGACACTTTCAATGATCTCAGCCGGTTTAGCACCAAAAATATTTTCTTCCAAGAGGCGGGCTATATTGCAACTGACGCAGAACTGCTCTCGCGGCAGGGCTATATCCGCTGGGTATATCAAATTTAGCGTGCAGATATTTTACCGGGCCGCGCGCAACCTAAAATGTCTTCAAAAAGCGCACGCGAGTGGATATAACATGTTGTCACATTTTTGCCAAATGCGGACGTCCGCGAATTTGGAAATTTTGCCGTTTGACGGTCATTTCACCAGAAAATCATGCGAAATTTCGGGCCAAAAATGATGACGAAAGATTTTCGCTGAAAAATACGGACGTCCAGGGGGGAGGGAGGTGTTTCTGAAATGGACAAGGGGGGAGGAGGGGGTCTAAAATGGTCGAAAATTTGCGGACGTCGCAGATTTCCGACTCGTACAATGTACAATAGGTACATTTTTTCAATAATAATTATTTCATTTGGTTTAATATTACTAGACCGCGCGACTTACGGACGCGTGCGCTAATAACAACATGTGACTTTTGACAAAAGTCTATTCAGTAGCACTGGCGTTCGCGTTCAGGTTGAAATTCAAAATTTAACCGGTCATTCGTGCCAAAATGGGGCTGAATCCTATCAGGTGACGAATTGTAATAATTTCAAACAATACAAGAGTTTTGGAAATGCTGTATAGCATTTCTCGTGTGAGTGTCACGAAATGATAACAAGAAGATTGCCTGTGCGATATGAAGAGAAAATAAAATGCACTGGTGGTAGTATCGAAATGGTGTTGTCAATAATAGGTATATTTAAGTGTAACATTGTAAAATATGCTAATAATCAAATTACTGAAAATTCTACAAATCATTAGGCAATAGGCAGTATTGAATGATAAGATTCACTAAGAATGCTCAACGAAATTATTTAATTGTCAGATGGGCCATACTGAATGTGTAAAATGTAGCTACTCATATAGTGCCAAATTTGCAGAAAATTTCATATTTGCCCAACTTAGAAACTGACAGCGGAACAATCAGCCGACATATAACTATATTAAATTAGAAATCTCAGAGCGTAACATTCTACGTTAGTGCGTTCATTTTAGATGGTAAAATTGCTCTCCAAAAATCACCACGGAGGAAATATCCAGTACAAATGCACATTACACATTACAAAGCCCGAAAATTCAAATCAACCCGACTCAAAGGATAACAAATCAAAGACTAAAATACTAATGTAGTATTAGGATATCTGATAACATACAAACTTTAAAACGTACGAAAGGCAAACGTCAATGATTATTTCATTATGTTGTCGTCAAAGTATTATATTCACATGTGCTATTCACATACTTGTAATCAAATATAAATCAATCGAAATACTAAAATATGTCATGAAGTTGATAATATATGGAAGGGGATTGGTCTGTTTTCCACTATGATTTGTGATGATCTACTTCATCAAATCTTAATGTATAGTAGTTAGTATCAGTAGTATGAGATATCATTGGTCCTATATGAGAACGGCATCAGAGCTTATACCAAATTAATTTGATTTGAGTGGCGTGCCTAATAGATTGAAGTGGAAAACTAACCTATGCCCTTAGATTCTGTACTCAAGCTAAATTGAATCAGAGTAATTGTATCAGAACTTACCTAAATATTAATAGTGATAAATTGAAATCATTCACATTATAAACATCGTACATATTTCTGTATTTTGTAAATAACAATGCTATGTATTTTACAACTTTACAGTATAGCTTTATGACCTTCAGTGCGATATCTTTTAATAATTCATGATTGCCATCTCTATTTTACTCCAAGCTCTGCTTTAAATTTCATGCTTATACTTTAAAGTGATTTACTATTTGATCAGTTGAAAACGTTTGCTTTATCGTCAATACTCAACCAATTTAGAATACTATTCCCGCCCTGGCCAGGGCGGTAACCCCCTGCATATCAGAAAAATAAAAAGAAATAGAGAGTCAGGACCTATCTAGAACGATTCGTCGTAAAATTTTAGGTCTAGAACAACCGTTCTTATAGATACGCGTATACTTAAATCGCACGCTACAGTAACGTAACTGGCCAGGGCTATATATGAGAGAATTCGGTGTCACAGTAGTTTAATAATAATAATAAGATAATTTGGGACCCAATTTAAATCGATGAGATCTCAAGTTCCACAAATGGTAGAGTCATGATCGAGGTCAGGTTTTGTAGATCTAAGATGGGAAAATGTAATAGGCTATAAGAGAAGTTGTGGTGACGTCATTATGACGTCATTATGACGTCATCAACTTAGCGAAATTTTACTGCTTTTTTAGCGAAAATAGGTCGTTTTCGAGCGCATTTTTCAGCAAGAAGGAGTGGAGATAGCTCAAAAATTTTGAAAAATCGTTAGTTGGAAATTTAAAGAGCTTTCAGAAAATCATACGGATCATTGGGCTATCTCGATTTTTTATCGAGATATACGCGATTTTCTAAGGTGCGGTAAACAATCGATGTCGAAAATTTCGGGAAAAACTTAAACGAGTACGAGATGTCAAGAACTGCGACTTATCTTGAGATGAGACCGGTCAAATTATGTTGTACTAAGGCGGAATTGTCTTATAGGCTATATGGGAAATTGGTTTGAGCCTATTTGGGTGCTGTGATGACGTCATCAAAATCGCGTAAAACCACTAAAATAGCGTATTTTGCGATAAAACGCTATTTTGCGCTACTTTGAACATCTCTAACTCAGAGAGTTTTCATCGGAATATGTTTAACTTCGATATCTTGCTTTTACACCTCGAGATTTAGCTATAAAACGAGTTTCAAGGTGATCGGTCGAAATATGTCGTCATGCGAAGCCTCTAAAAATTGAGCGGCAAAATGGTTGAAATTACGTTAATGATGAAAAATTGTACTTTAGCCTTATTCTGTGATCGGATGACGAACTAATAATGGTTTCCTCATGTCTCTCAGTGACTAAATGTGGGAAATATACGATGAAATAGTGAATCACGTGAGTTCACGTGGACGTTTTGTAGAAATTAGGGGATTTCAAGAAAATGATATCTACACGCGATTTTCGACTTGATTACGTTGAAATGAGTTCAAATACGACTAATGCACGTGAAATTAGATCTGGGTGCTACATTTCAGCACGTGAGTTCACGTGGACGATTTGTAGAAATTAGGAAATTGGTCAATTCTAGTAATTCCAAGTTAGAATAACGTTGTTTCGGAATGCGTGAGGTTTAGTTACGTTGGTTCCAACCGAAAGAAATGGACTGACGTCACCAAATCAGCAGGGGGTTACTACGACAACCGTCTCGGTTTTGGAGAGTATAATACTATGAAAGAGAGCAAAACTTTGATTCTTTAAACCTGGTCAGATGGGATTTAAGTTTTCAAAAGACTTCCTTGTCATGTAGAGGACGTCAAGAGAGGACGGCAAAAATTGAACTATTATAACCGCATACAACTCCAAGTTCTCATAAATTGACTTTTACTTACTTACTGACCTCGGACAACAGGTTTTGAAGCAATCTGTAGCTTAAGTATTTGATAACATAATTCCTACCCTTTCATGACAGTTATCAGTCACTTACTTATGATAAGTTCAACTAATAACACACTACCCACTAGTAATTACTTATTTAATGCTAAGTTCATAAGTTGAATCTTGTCACACCTTGATAGCACCAGTCTGAATGGCACTACGTATGCAGCAACGCCACTGCAATAACCACCACGACGCTACTGTTCAACACGACCAAACACCAGATTCCCACCCGCGTACACACGCCCTGCCGGCTAGACGTATCCAGGTTAACGGTAACCATGGTGATATCGTCACACTCGCTCTCCTCCGCGTCACTGTCACGTGTCTCGGAGAGCAGGTCACGTGCTCCGAGTGTGTCACGTGGTCCCAGGGAGTAGTAGAGCGTGGGGTTAACTGGGCAGCAGGAGAGGGTGCGGTATACCCGGGCAACGTACTTACCGACCTGGGGAGGGGATAACGGACATTAATTCATCTCTCGCAATATGCCAACTCTACGCAAACGTAAGGGTCTGGGTTAGTGTGTGGGTGCTACTACTAAACGGGGGATGGATTTACGAGAGATCCAAACAGAGTCCCCTGCACGGGACCTCCCGCTGGGAGGTCCCTGTTGCCAGGGCTACTGTGGATGGGAACAAGTCCCGTACCTCCCCAGGAGGACCAATATGCCGGGAGCACATTGGTGTTGACAACATGGTTACGGGAAGAGACTTCTTGCCCAGTGTTGCTATTCCGGGGTACCGTCAAGTCCCAACCAGGATTGGGACTCGTGATACCCTTGGGTGTGGGTGAGAGTTAGTGTTCCGGTTACGGTTTGGCTTATAGTTAGGGTCAGGACAGGGAGATGAAGTGTCGTGAGATTAAGTGTCGTGAGATGAAATGCCTGAATAGTCGGGAGTGATAGATAAGCAACCTAGAAAAGTTAATTAGTTGGATGGAAAATAGGGGAGTCATCAACTAATAGTTATTAGCCAATTTTGAGGGTACTTGTAGGCGTGCAATAATAAGTAATATTGCACTCCTCACATTGGCTAATACACTAAGAGCATGGCAAATGGTCATGACGCTAATAAAATTATTGCACTCGGCTTCGCCTCGTGCAATAATTTGGTATTGTCGCACTCGGCCTGCTCCTCGTGCGACAATACAAATTATTGCACTCGGCTACGCCTCGTGCAATAATTTCTATTAGCGCATTCCCAGCCATGCTCTAAGCGTATAATAGATGTGAATGGCTGCAACACAATAACCAATAGCAATGGCGGATTTATAGTACATTCAATTTCACACAAAGAAGGTTACTTAATTAACTCCATGATTAACTCAGCGTACCGGAGATAAAGTGCCAAGGTAATCACGGAAAGGCAGGATTACAAAAGTGTCAAAAGTGCCCGTTTAATTATGGAGTGCATATGAATTATATTGGAATCAAATTACTCGATTTTATGTAAATTCATTGGCTAGAACGCTCGAAGATAAAAACACCCGGAAATGAGCGTACAATTACTTAAATTTGCAATCTAAAATGAAGCAAAATTCCCAATTTTCATGAAAAACTGCATTGCACACTGTACTATGTACATGTAACTATCCGGTACATAATGCAACGTAAATTGTACACTGTTCATGTGTTATGTACAATGTTCATTGTTAACTGTACATTGTACAATATATTAGCTATTGTACACATCCATACCTGATGGGAGTACTCCATTGCCATGAATAGCAAGCACCAGGCTGTAACTTGGATGGCAAGGAGCCAATAACACACCTCGTCAACTGACAACATCACCAGACCTGAAGTAATGATAATGCGTGATCTTGGTAAGAGGTTTTCATTGACATGAATCAGACAATTTGATCGACTGTTGGTCAGTGGTTGCAGTGACAGCTGGAATTAGAATAAGAGCTCATAAGTATTTTAGTGAGATGGACATTGGATACACGCCCAAACTGAGGATGACAACCACATGTTTAAATACTGACCGTTACAAATGTTGAAGATGCTTCCAGTCACCAAGAGAACAGCTCCAAGCCTGTGTAACACCTCCCAAAATACCCTGTACCTGGTGAAAAGTAAATGTATATTGTACAATGTACAGAACCCTAGATGCACTGCAGTTAGCACAAAATGTGAAATGTACATTCTACCTGATGAAAATGGGGAATGTACATTTTGTAAAGAAAATGGAAATTGTTGCATTAATAATATGTGCGCCTTGGGACGGACACTTTAATTCTTCAAGGTTAGAAGGTTGCTAGAAAGTAAACTCTTGACATTTTACACAGTCACGAACATTATACACAGCAGAATATCCTTGTATCAGTCAATATAGAAGGTGTTTAGTAGTGAATAAGGACACGTGAAAAAGGACATTTAACTGAAGGTGAAACACATTGAAGTCTTTCTAAAGAAGTAATTTAAAACTGTACTAATTACCAAAATGTGCAATAATACAATGCTGCGTTTTGAAGGGTTTATTGTTTCAGCAGCATCCATTCTGGTTCATCAGAGGAGGTCACGGAGTGAAGTTTTTAAAAGCATAAATCTACGAAGTTACAAGTCACTATACCCAAGAAAAGTTCTTTACCGTATTTATATACACAATACATTGCACTTTTCATAGTTTACGGAGAGTTATACAAGGAGCACTATAACAATTCATTTCAACCCAGGTGGCGTTTGATAAATTAATTAATACATGTAATATTTTCTTCCAAAGTTTCAAAACTTGGTCCTAAATTGGCCCGCCGCACTCAAATAGTACGGCCGTGTGTAAACATTTAACTTTTCGCTCGCGACATTTAAGGTGTTACATAAGTACATAGTACATAACTACAAGGTATTGGGATCATAGACTTACTGGTACATACACTGAACGGGTACAGATGTACATGCACTGAACTTATACACTGCCACGGAATTGTACCTACTTTGAGTTGTGGTCAGGTCGGCAGAGTGCCAGTAAGATGTGTGACAGTATGACAGCCAGCATCCCAAAACCCACCATCTGGTGCCGGTGTAACTCTACCCTCTTGTTGAGTCCGATGTACGCGAAGAGGATGGATACAGGGAGCATTATACCTGAGCAAGTGCACAGGGGGTTAGTGTTCCACGAGGAGGATAGGGGGCTAGTGTTTCAATGTTTCATCAGGGGGTTAGTGTTCCACGAGGAGGATAGGGGGCTAGTGTTTCATCAGGGGGTTAGTGCTGTAATGCAGGGGGGGGCGCTAGTGTTTCACCAGGAGGGGGGGGTTAGTGTTCCACGAGGAGGATAGGGGGTTAGTGTTTCATCAGGGGGTTAGTGCTGTAATACAGGGGGGGGGGTTCATCAGGGTGGTTAGTGTTCCACGAGGAGGATAGGGGGCTAGTGTTCTATCAGTGTGGTTAGTGTTCCACGAGGAGGATAGGGGGCTAGTGTTTCATCAGGGGGTTAGTGTTCCACGAGGAGGATAGGGGGCTAGTGTTTCATCAGGGGGTTAGTGTTCCACGAGGAGGATAGGGGGGCTAGTGTTTCATCAGGGGGTTAGTGCTGTAATACAG
This sequence comes from Beroe forskalii, assembly GCA_011033025.1. Lineage (NCBI taxonomy): Eukaryota > Metazoa > Ctenophora > Nuda > Beroida > Beroidae > Beroe > Beroe forskalii. The sequence goes on along the minus strand of WFMF01000001.1, from coordinate 756,824 downwards.
GGGGAAAAGGGGGGCTAGTGTTTCACCAGGGGGTTAGTGTTGTAATACAGGGGGAAAAGGGGGGCTAGTGTTTCATCAGGGGGTTAGTGCTGTAATACAGAGTGGAAAGGGGGTCTAGTGTTTCACCAGGAGGGGGCGTTAGTGTTTCATACGAACAAATAGGCAGTTTGAAGTCTTAAATCCATGATTTAAAGCTGTGACAGTGACACTTCATTCAGCCGCCAGTTGTCCAGTGCAGAATACGATGTACTACCACTTACCGTATACAGCTCACTGGACATTTAGTCTCGATTTAATATACATAAACTGTAACATTGTAACAACGGTATTTTGAAATTATATACACAACGCGTCTTTACACTTTAGGTCTACAATCTTCTCAACTCAATAATGTTCTAGTGCATATTATTTCTACCAATCTTTCCTAGATGAGAGAATAGAGCTGCAAGTCATTATGAATTATATTCAAAATTAATTCCGTTGGCATTCTACAGTAAACACCCTTCCCATAAGATAGGTATAACAAAGTAACAAGTTGATTCTACTCCACTGTCATACTGTAACCCCTATGTGTGCAGACCGCTCGATTGAAAAAGGCCTCGATAAAGACGCGCGAAATTGTGTGCTCTTGACGGAATTTATATAGAAAGTTGAAAAGCGCAGAGGAAATCCGTGCGTCATTATCGAGGCCTCTGTAAATCGAGCGGTCTGCACACATATGCGTTCTAAAATCCACGCGTGATTTTACTCACCAGTTAAGAGACCACTGTATTTATGGATGGTAAACCAAAGTGTCTGTTTCCGAAAGTAAAACTTGGCGTATCTGGCAATGAATGTTGCCAAAGGAGTAACGTTCAGCCACACCAATACCATCAGAATGCCTGAAAATATTCCTAGATAGACAAGAGCCTTTAGGGTGCACTTACTCACTTAGGGTGCACATTGGGGTACAGATAGGGTGCAATGGTTCATGTAGGGTGCATTAAGGGTACGCTTAAAGGGGTGGTGTAGTTTTCAGATGCAAATTTCTAATTTCATCTTATTCTGGTAAAAATAGCTACTTCATGACCTTTGATAAGGTTCTACACGTTTGTTTGTATAAACACGCCCTGGAATGGCCCAATTAAGGCTGCAATATTTGCTCTGAAAAGGCACATGGAAGTTATGAGGTCATCAGGTGAAACTCATTGGTTTTTGACATTAATTATGTATGGATTATGGTTCTCCAATCAATTATGGACATGCTAAATATTATTTTGTTGCATAAACATTTGTGGTTCCGCCATAATGATGCAACTTCTGAGCGTGATATCACATTAGATCATATTGAAAGGTGCACCCTATGCCTTCTCGGCTTTGCGGTCATGTATAATCTATGATAAATTTTCCGTTACAAATTTATTAATTAGTGGTCACAGGGCGGATATTGCGGACTGAAACACATCACATACTTGTTTATATGATATTTCGGTACCTTTCAAGCTAAAATAAACAAAATCTATTTTTGGTCCCAAAACTACACCATCCCTTTAAGAGTTTTAGAGGACAAGCCCGGGTCATTTGGGGTGCATTTGGGGTGCATTTAGGGTGCGTCCAGGGTGCATCGGGTGACTGGTCATTGACTGCATAATTCACACTTCCCAGTTACATGACTTAGAACTGCAAGGGTACCTAAATATTGTTTGAGTTGAAATGGTACCGAATTAGATCTTCATGAGTTAGTATTAAGGTACCTCAATTGATTGTGGCAATGATGATGGTTCGATACTTTACAATTTAAGAGACAGCGTGTGAGTTTCGTTCAAGAGCTATAAGTGTTTTTAACAATGGGAAGTCATTCACGTGGAAGTCACGAGGCATACGATAACTTGGGGATCAGCTGTCACGGTTTACAATTATTAAAATTAGTTTGCAACTTAGATCCATGAACGAACAACTGATGGTTGGATGCTAGCAATGCAACACTATGGCTCAATATAGTCTCGTTCTTTGGACACTTGATTTTGTCAATCAACCAATAAACGTACATGGTGAATTAATACTTAAATAATTTAGCCTCTTTAGAATTCGGCGAACTTTTAAACCCGTCAGGTTCAAAAATGAGATTGCATTAAGTTTAGAGTACTTATTACTTTATTAGTTTAGAGTTGCGTTTTAGTTATGATAGCAGGTATCTATTGACAAAGGTAAAAATGAAACACATTAAGAAATAAGAAGACAAAGATATCTACAATTGAAGTCGAAAAATATTTAGTGCACTCCGTGTCTTTAAAAATCCCAATTATCAATATTATTAATTAATACCTACATCAATATCCCGAAGATTAATGCATATAAAGAAGTACTATAAGATTATATCATGATGTTTAAGTTGATAAAGCAATAAGTAATACCCTAAGTGCCATCAAATGCAATTCTTTTTTCTTTTTTTTTCTTTTTTTTCTTTTTTTTTCTTTTTTTCTCCTTCATTTATGCAATTCCATATTTTCCCTTAACTGCCATTAATAAACCTAGCTGAATTAAAAAAGGAAAACTGTTCCATTTTCACATCATCTTATTAGTAAAACTCGAGAGCGGGGGAGTCTTTGGACCTTTTCCAAACTCCAGGGGGCTGCATGATTTCTTCCTCCGAGTTCTGCATTTCCTCGCTTTTCTTTTGACGACCAAAGACCTCGATATCGTCATCCTCATAATATTCTGTTGATATACCGATAGTTCTCATCAACAGAATGGCTGTGATTATCAAGAGTTTCATCTTGGCTAAACTTGGATATACACGTTAAAGTAATACTGTTAGGCAGGTGTCGCGACCTCGAGAAATAAGAATTATTCTGAAATTTCCGATCGCGCGGCGCCATGTACGTACGTGGATTATATGTACTTTAGAGGCGTAAGACGAACACGCAGACAATATAGAGCCCTGCGAGAGCAGGGCTCTATATAATATTTAAATGTCGACAGCGCAGCTGGAGACATTTAAATGATTTAGAGTGCGAGGCGAAGCGAAGCTGAGCCGAGTGCTCTAAATCATATTTCTGCGGTGAGTTTGAGCCTATAACGGTGAGTTTTAGTCGAACGGTGTACACAAGACACACCCTGTACACAACAAGCACATTACCTTATATGGTAATAATAAAAATGCTTGTTTATACAGAACAAAAAAAGCGCATAACTCAGCCGTTTTTTTGAGCAATTTTGATCAAATTTTCAGGATATTACGGGCAAGATATGACCAATATAATCCTGGAGTAGCTAACATTTTTGACCTCCAGAAATTGAGATATGACAAATAAACTGGTGTTTTGTTTTTAAAGTTACCGCTTATTAAGTGGCTTTTCGGTCATAACTCCGCTTCTGGGGCTCAAAATGAATCTAAACTTCACTGAGATGTTGCTTATATCTAGCTCTAAATATCCTGAAAGTTTCATCAAGTTTGCTCAAAAAACCTCGGAGATATGCACATTTTTGTAACGCAAATACAAAGGTCGCATAGATTTACATTTAAAGTTGTAAGTCATAACAAACACACGATATAAAACGCGTGTAGAACACGACTCTACGCATATAGTACTACCCTTTAAATCGGTCAAAACTTGTCGTGAGACTACTATATACTGTTAAATCGGTATCACGCACGTACAAATGGCGGTTTTGTGGAAACTTCAGACACCGATCTCAGAGGTGGCGACACCTCAGTTATGATGAGAACAATAGTTAGATAGTTGTCGCCATATCTGCAGTTTCTGTAGTGAGACCGTGGCAACTCATTTTTCAACTTAACGAAAACCCGTCGTTTGTCAATCACGATTTGATATTTCTTACTTCAGCTAGGAGCAATGGCCCGAATGCAATGTAAGTCACTCACTAGGTAATTACTCACTAGCTAGTAGGTATAACGGATTCTCTTGGATCGCGTCAGAGACTCATTAGGTAGTTTCTCTATTCCAACTAAATAGACGGGTTTTAGTGTTAAAATTTATTGGATTTAGTTATGATTTTTCAAGTCTAATTATTGAGAATGCTTTTAGACTAAAATTATTTTCCATCAAATCGAAAAATACACGTTAGTTATTAAGAAATCATAATTAATTCTAAAGCGTCCAAAAATACAGATTAACTGTCAAAAAATCTAAAAATAGTTACAAATCGTTCACAGAAAGCTCGTTTGAAAATAAGTCTTTCTTCGTGACGAAAATAAGCAATTTATTGTTTTGAAAAAATCATAATTAACTCTAGGATTAACTTTAAACGAGCTTTCTGCCAAAGAGCGTTACCTATTTTTAGAATTTTTTGAGTTTTGACGGTAAAACTGCAATTGTTAAATCACTCCTAGAATCAACTATGATGTTTTGAACATTAAATCGCTAATTTTTGTCACGGAGAAAAATTGCTTTTAACGAGCTAAGAGCTTTCTGTCAATGATTTATACTTATTTTTAGAATTTTTTGATGTTGAAAATGTCGTTTTTGGACGCTCCTAAGGGTGAGAACTCTCACCTAAGCAGCAACACGGTTTACTCAGCTGAGCGTACAAGATTACAGGAAACTGTGCGAGAGGGTTAAATGAGGAGCTGCCCATCGCAGTTAAGTCCCGGGCGAATAAAGTATGGATTACACTTCCTTAACTTTCACTGACTTGATTACACTTGAATCCCTTGATTCCTGTCATTGGCTGTTACAGCTGTTGGAATAGAAGTAAAGCCTTCAAAAATATTATTCAAGAAGAAAATATTGGCGCCGGCAAACTAGCAAAGTACTGTATCTAATATTTTCTTCGTTTTCATGAGCTTATTGAAGTATAAAGCTAAACAAAGCGAAGGTTCAAGGTTTGTTCTGACCCATCAATTATACTTTTTTTGCATTGTGAAATCTCAAATGATTTAACCTCTGAGCCAGCAAGCCGACAACGCAATAATTTATTTTTCCTAGAATCTTTTTGTGTCCTGTTTTTCATTTAACAATGCAATCATACGAATAGTAACTTAGTAAGTGGGAGGTGGACTTTTAATTTACTTGTTATTCCTGGAATTTGGCAAATTATAATTTCCCCAATGAGAGAGGGAAAATATGATTTATAGGGGGGGGGGGGTGCCACTGCCCCAATTGTCCCTTACTAAAGAAAAAGTGGATTGGGGAGGGACCAATGGGACAGAGAAAATAGAACAAATGTTGCTAAAAAGTGAATTGGACCTGGAACAAATGCAAAATGGGACAAAATTTGCGGAGACAAATGAGACTCAAATGGTTGGGATTGTAAGCTGAAGTTTGGAATTCTCTACCACAAACTATGATATGAGAAAGAAAATGGTAGTTTCAATGCAGCCACTGCTGCAATGTTAACGTATAACTTCATGTCTGTTATAATGCAAAAGTGGCAGTGAGTGACATAGCGGCAGTTACTCAGTTAATGCTGCGCGGAAACCGCCGTTTTCCTATCGGATCAAAAGTTACGGAGCAAAGTACTCAAAACAGCATTAAACAGAAATGGACACGCGCGCAATCAATCTGCACGTGCAATTTTCCTTCTGCCCGCACGTTGCCATGGGGCGTAACGTACAAAGAAAAAAAAAACAGAATTTGCGACATTATAAGTAAGACTAGCAGGCCCGTTGGGCCTGCAAATACAAAGCTCACTCGGCGCTGCTACGCAGCACCTCGTTCGCAAATTTCAAACACTACAATCAAAAAGTTAAAATTGATTAAATACTTTTACCCTATCAAAAAATTCCAATCTCAAAAGTTGCGGAACAACGTACTCAAGAGAGCATCAACAGAAATGAACGCGCGCGCAATTCATCTGCACGTGCACTTTTACCACTGTGCACGCGTTGCAATGGGGCGTGACAGACACAAAAAAACAGAAAACGCGACTTTATATTAGAGATTGTTCACATATTACGAAATCGCTTTACCAAGGGAGATGGGGGTGTTTTCAAATGAATGCAGCTGATTACAGGGAGGGGGAAGGGGTTTCAGTGGTTCATTACGCAACCAAAATATCCATTATCCAATTTTTGGCATAATTTTTGAACTTCTTGGACAGGGAGGGGTCTGTAACGAGGGGTTCAATTAATTATAAGGGGTTCCATTATGAGGGGATCCATTACGAGGGGTTCCATAACATTCATTAAAAGGGGTTCCATTACAAGGAGTTCCATTACAAGGGGTTCCATTACAAGGGGTTCCATTACGAGAGGTTCCATAAGTCCATTACGAGGGTTCTGTGGGAGTGATAGGTACTACAGGAGGGGTCATGTTGTCCGGAAGGGGGTCGGTATTGACGACCAGACGGTAAATCTGTTCTGGGGGCTCTTCCTCCCAGGGTGGGTTGCTGAAGACCCTTTTCATTAATAATTATTGGAGTTGCAATAGTGACTGGCATAGATATACAATTAGTATAAAGAATTAATTGGTGAGATTAAAGTTGAAATTTCTTTTTACTTAGGCTTCTGGGGCTGCCACCCTCATAGTCCTGCTTGTCATTCAAGTGGTATCTCTGCTAAAAATCTAAAACGTCAGCCGGCAGGAATTTAACACTTGGCCTTTGGGGGCATCTGTCCCCAAAGTCCTGCCATGAGGATACCTTGTACCTACCTTGGATTGAGGAAAAGCAGATCATACTGCTTACCACGAAGTGGCGCCGAGTGAGCGTCAACTAATTGCATTATTGCACTCTCACAAAAGTTTTGAGTTGGACCCATGCCTGTGTGGCACAGTGCTTCATTAGGACACCCATATTACTTAATCATACATGCATATAGCCTACTCGGCATTTCATAATTCAACAGTCATCTTTGTCAATTTAAAGAGCAATCGTAACTTCCTAATTTGCTATAGATGAATATCCATATTTCTTGTCGAGAGTTTCATTCAAAAGAATCTTTGGCATTGTAAAATCCCCGTACTGCGAAAGACTACCCATCCCAGATATGCTGATTTTCTCCAAGCATCTTGTCTTGGATGGAAGCGTAGTAAATCAGGTTGACTTACAAAGAAAAGTTGAATGTCCTCATGAAAATGTAAATAACATGGTATTCTGCTCGTACCCAAATTAAGATCTCTCGTAACAATATGAAGAAATTGCAAGCAAGAACTTAGCCACATGCAACGGCCACTTGCCCTGATAGTGACTATAATCTTATCTTACTATATATAATGCGTGTTGTTAATATATATATATATATATATTTATTTATTTATTTATTTATGGCTGGCGATTCGTTTTCAAGTAGGCAACGAAATTCTTTTTTCATCGTGTTGCAAAAACTTTATAATGAATCAGAAAAATTATGAAAGATTTTTTCGGCCACCCTGAGGGGCGTGGGGGGCCACGCCCTTTTTTCCGCAAAAATTAAACTTTCGAATTTTTTCAAAATTCCTTCGCCATTGAGTTGCTTATGATTAATAAGAATTTTGTCCGAATTATTGGGTCACTCTGAGGAGCGTGGGAGGCCACGCCCTTTTTTTCGCAAAAATTAAACTTATGAATTTTTTCACAATTCCTTCGCCATCGAGTTGCTTATGATGAATAAAAGTTTTGAGAATTTTGTCCGAATTATTGGGTCACCCTAAGGGGCGTGGGAGGCCACGCCCTTTTTTCGAAAAAATAATTGATTTTCGAATTTTTTCAAAATTCCTTCGAATTTCCCCTCCTGCTTAATCATCATTCAAAAGTAATTTTAACTGCAAACTCGCACGGTCAAATCACTGTCAAAGGGGCATGTGGCCGTTAGCTCATGCGGCTGCCATCATTCGCCGTCCGTAGGACGGGAACCGACTAGTAATAATAATAATCTTACTATATATAATGCGTGTTGTTAATATATATATTTATTTATTTATTTATTTATGGCTGGCGATTCGTTTTCAAGTAGGCAACGAAATTCTTTTTTCATCGTGTAACAAAAACTTTACAAAAATTAAACTTTCGAATTTTTTCAAAATTCCTTCGCCATTGAGTTGTTTATGATGAATAAAAATTTTGAGAATTTTGTCCGAATTATTAGGTCACCCTGAGGGGCGTGGGGGCCACGCCCTTTTTTTCGCAAAAATTAAACTTTCGAATTTTTTCAAAATTCCTTCGCCATTGAGTTGCTTATGATTAATAGAAATTTTGAGAATTTTGTCCGAATTATTGGGTCACTCTGAGGAGCGTGGGAGGCCACGCCCTTTTTTTCGCAAAAATTAAACTTATGAATTTTTTCACAATTCCTTCGCCATCGAGTTGCTTATGATGAATAAAAGTTTTGAGAATTTTGTCCGAATTATTGGGTCACCCTAAGGGGCGTGGGAGGCCACGCCCTTTTTTCGAAAAAATAATTGATTTTCGAATTTTTTCAAAATTCCTTCGAATTTCCCCTCCTGCTTAATCATCATTCAAAAGTAATTTTAACTGCAAACTCGCACGGTCAAATCACTGTCAAAGGGGCATGTGGCCGTTAGCTCATGCGGCTGCCATCATTCGCCGTCCGTAGGACGGGAACCGACTAGTAATAATAATGTAAACTTGACCACAAAATAAAAAGCCGTCATTATAGGGATATTTCGACATATGCTTTATGCCATTTTCAACCTGAATTTTGATTTATTATACAATGCTAACAAGCGAATATATAATAGTTATTGCCTACAAGCACACTGAAGATGATCTTTTAAACTGGTAAATTTAAACTAGACGACCTTACACACAAAATCACAAAAATATGTTACATAACGCAGCAAACCAACAAGAAATTAATATAATATTATCTAATGTAATCACTGATGTAAGGTCTTTGTTTACCAATGTTCCACTAACACGTACCGTAGACATTTGTATGGATAGGTTATATAGATCACACATTACTCCACCATCTTTACCAGAACATGTTTTACGTGAACTCATCCGATTGTGTGTGGTTAATAGTACTTTTGTTTTTGATGGTAAGGTGTACGAGCAGCACGATGGTGTTGCCATGGGGAGTAGTTTAGGTCCGATCTTAGCTAATATTTGGATGGCATATTTAGAGGAAGAATTTTTGACTCATAGTGAATTATATCCTGATTTTTATAGGAGATATGTAGACGATACGTTTTGTTTGTTTACCTGTGAGGAAAGAGCACAGCAATTTCTTAATTTCATAAATAGCATTGATCCCTCCACACAGTTTGATCTAGAATTGGAAAGTGATAACAAACTGGGTTTCCTAGACACCTTGGTTCACCGGACATTGTCCGTGCCTTCCACTGAGGTTTCTACCAAAGTGAAAGCTACAGACCGAGGGTTGTTCTACGGATTCGACAGCTTTGTTCTATTGCCTACAAATTTAGCTTAATTAAATGTTTCATTTATAGGGTTTATTCCATTGCCACTACTTATGCTTGGTTTCATAATGATTTAACTCATCTTACTAACAAGTTTAAAAGTAATGGGTTTCCTGCACATTTAATTCACAGGTGTATTAATGAATTTTAGAAAAAGAAATATAGTGATCCACCTTCCCATATTGATACAGTAAGTAAGAAATCTATTGTTTTAGTATTACCCTTCTTGGGCCCGTCTTCTTTTCACTTAGCTAAACAATTGAAGAAAGTAATAACTAAATTTTACCCGTGTGTTGAGCTTAAAGTTGTGTTTAAGAGAGGTCTTTCATTAGGTAATTTGTTCAAATTTAAAAAAGATGTTCTACCATTTGAATGTAAATCAGGAGTAATATATTACACTAAATGTAAAAAATGTGGGCCCTTTTGGCTTATTTGGGTAAAACCAAAAACACAGTTTACGAAAGATTTTACGGTTCTAACGGCCATCTTAATGCTAGGACTAAGAATAGTGCCCTTCATTTGCATATCCGAAACGGGTGATCCCGAGTGTGAATTTGACTTCAAGGACACTGAAATCCTTGGAAGATGTTCACACAAATCTTCGGCTTCGCTATATGGAGAGTATTATGCTCAAATTAGGTAGAAAACAGACTCTTAATACGCAGGAGTGGTCGATTCCGCTCAACATTTTCTAAGTACTACATGTTCTTTACCAGAACATGTTTTACGTGAACTCATCCGATTGTGTGTGGTTAATAGTACTTTTGTTTTTGATGGTAAGGTGTACGAGCAGCACGATGGTGTTGCCATGGGGAGTAGTTTAGGTCCGATCTTAGCTAATATTTGGATGGCATATTTAGAGGAAGAATTTTTGACTCATAGTGAATTATATCCTGATTTTTATAGGAGATATGTAGACGATACGTTTTGTTTGTTTACCTGTGAGGAAAGAGCACAGCAATTTCTTAATTTCATAAATAGCATTGATCCCTCCACACAGTTTGATCTAGAATTGGAAAGTGATAACAAACTGGGTTTCCTAGACACCTTGGTTCACCGGACATTGTCCGTGCCTTCCACTGAGGTTTCTACCAAAGTGAAAGCTACAGACCGAGGGTTGTTCTACGGATTCGACAGCTTTGTTCCTATTGCCTACAAATTTAGCTTAATTAAATGTTTGATTTATAGGGTTTATTCCATTGCCACTACTTATGCTTGGTTTCATAAAGATTTAACTCATCTTACTAACAAGTTTAAAAGTAATGGGTTTCCTGCACATTTAATTCACAGGTGTATTAATGAATTTTTAGAAAAGAAATATAGTGATCCACCTTCCCATATTGATACAGTAAGTAAGAAATCTATTGTTTTAGTATTACCCTTCTTGGGCCCGCTTCTTTTCACTTAGCTAAACAATTGAAGAAAGTAATAACTAAATTTTACCCGTGTGTTGAGCTTAAAGTTGTGTTTAAGAAAGGTCTTTCATTAGGTAATTTGTTCAAATTTAAAGATGTTCTACCATTTGAATGTAAATCTGGAGTAATATATTACACTAAATGTAAAAAATGTGGGCCGAGTGCGGCTTATTTGGGTAAAACCAAAAACACAGTTTACGAAAGATTTTACGGTTCTAACGGCCATCTTAATGCTAGGACTAAGAATAGTGCCCTTCATTTGCACATATCCGAAACGGGTGATCCCGAGTGTGAATTTGACTTCAAGGACACTGAAATCCTTGGAAGATGTTCACACGATCTTCGGCTTCGCTATATGGAGAGTATTATGCTCAAATTAGGTAGAAAACAGACTCTTAATACGCAGGAGTGGTCGATTCCGCTCAACATTTTCTAAGTACTACTTTGTATGAATGCACTGATTTTGTATCGGTTTTTAACACTTTATCTAGTACATTTCTTCAGTGATTACATTAGATAATATTATATTAATTTTTTGTTGGTTTGCTGCGTTATGTAACATATTTTTGTGATTTTGTGTGTAAGGTCGTCTAGTTTAAATTTACCAGTTTAAAAGATCATCTTCAGTGTGCTTGTAGGCAATAACTATTATATATTCGCTTGTTAGCATTGTATAATAAATCAAAATTCAGGTTGAAAATGGCATAAAGCATATGTCGAAATATCCCTATAATGACGGCTTTTTATTTTGTGTTCAAGTTTATTCTACTACTCCGCTTCCAATTCCAAATCAAACTGTAGATTTTTATTCAGTTTGGTGATTAACAAACAAATCAGTGGACCTCTCATACTTCTATTTAGAGTCTGAGTTCGAACTGACCAACGCAGTACGACGACGTCGTCCAAATGAACCATTGCTAACAACCTCACCCTTACGAATGACCCATTTAATAGATGGTTCGTTTTTGATCTTTTCCTTCAATTTTTCGGCGAGTTCTGCTCTAATAGTACTCATTATGTGACTAATAGTACTCATTATGTGACTAGTACTCATTATGTGACTAATGGCACTCATTGTGTTACGCATGGCACTCATTGTGTCGCAAGGTCCAACGTAGCTTTAAATAAAGCGTGTCTCACTTCAAAAGACTTATTTTCCGTTTAAAGTTGTTGGAAATTTTATATATCGAAAAATGAAGACCGTCTATGTCCTATTGGCGTGGGTACACTGTTGTTTGGTCCCACTTGGACACGCATACAAAGTCTTGTCGGACATCGCCGTATTAGTTACTGGTGAATGGTCTAGTGCAGATGTTGATGACTATTCAGACGCGACTTGTCCTGATGATTTCCACTTAATCAAATGTTATATTGTTATTTGGTTAAGTGGGATGTAAATAAAGATTCAGGCGGTTGTTATACATCTAACAATAATTGTAGAGCATACACGAAAAACACTCTCTCGAAAGTTCAGGTAAGCTGTACAGTGTAAATCAGTTAACTCCTTCCAGTAAAGATGGGCAGGATGCTTTCAGGCGGCATGCTTTTTGTTTTCTTCTTCTTTTTTCTTTTTTTTTCGAGGAATTAGAAATAATCGGTTGTAAAATATTATTGATAATTCGGATCATTAAATCCCTATTGAAACCAGCATGAGAACTTTAAATGAAGAATCTAAAATGACTGCCACAGACTGCATGCTTATATACTTATATCCTCATGATGATTCTGAATTAAGTTATCCGGTTGAATTTGTTTCCTCTGAGATCAGTTTTAGGATTAAATTCTATAATCTATTCGATTGTTCTTCATACATTCTACATTTAAATCAATCTTAAAGGGGTTGGCAACTATAGAATTGACTAGCAGGAACGTGAAAATAATTATGTTTTTATCAATTCTCACCTAGCATGTTACACAATGGAGAAAATCGCACCTCTCTATCTTAATTATTTCGCGAGTTATTGCGGTTTAAAGATTTTAGCGCGATGACGTCACTGTGGCAGTAACATGTTATTGCGCTGCGTTACATTACTGGTAAAACGGCTGTATCGTGTTTTAGGTGCTAATTCCTTTACGATTTAACCAGATTTTTTATTTATTTATTTGATTCCTTGAAGTTTGGATCATCTCCGTTTGTCGTAATTTTCTCAGTCTTCAGTCATAACACATACGTTATCTATAATATTCATAACTGGTGGTCAGGGGATCTGAGTAGACATATTACTTACTGTGCGTGAAACCCCTTTTATATTTGCTCATCACTTCTTAGCCCTGAAAATACGCTAATCAAGACGAATAGGTTTTTGAAGTTTCAAATTTAAGAAGCCAAGGCCTGCTTTGAAAAATTGACATTTATGATGGGTCAAAAATGCATGTGTGATATAACAGATCCATGTCCAGCTTTGAAGACAGTGTACTCGTCAGAAAATTATCTAGCAAGCCGTACAATACAGGAAAGAACAATGTATCGGGTCATATGCAGTGACAATGGTGTTGTTGGCAAGTATGGGAGCCCGGGAATCGGGGGAGGCATTAATGTTCCCCCTATTCCTGAAATCACACATAACAGCGACACCCGTACCCAAGCTTCCCCTTCACATGGGATCACCTCTAATCACGGGCTCACCTATACACCACTCCCCTGAATCTAGGGCTCACCTGATTTTCCGGGGCTCACCTCTATACTCGGTGTCACCCTAACCAGACTCACCTCACTGCCAGCTGTCACCATACGAGGTTCCACCTAATCCTGGGCTTCATCAATGCCTTGGCATAACCCCGATACAAGGGCTCAGCCTTACCAGACTCACCTCATTGCCGGGCTTCACCATAACAGGCTCCACCTTATCCTGGGCCTTACTGATATTTTGGACTAACTCTGAAATATGGGATCGCCCAAACGAGGCTCGCCCTTACCTTGGACTTCACCATACCTGGCTCCACCTTATCCTAGGCTCCACCTGATCCTAGGCTCCACCTTATCCTGGGCTTCACCATAGCTTGGGCTCCCCCACACTTACTCGCACTCCCCTACCAACCGGGGCTACCCAATAATAACTCGGGCTCCCCCATACTAACCTGAGCTCCCCCATACTAACTTGGGTTCTCCCATTCTAACCTTGGCTCCCCCATACTAACTCGGTCTCCCCCATACTAACTCGGGCTCCCCCATACTAACCTGGGCTCCCCCATACTAATTCGGGCTCCCCCATACTAATTCAGCTCAGGCTCCTCCACACTAATTTGGGCTCCCCTTACTAACTTCCAGGACTCCCCCATCACCCATGCAAAGCTGGGCTCCCCTATATTATTTGATTATTTGTGCACCTCAATCAACTCGGGCTCACCCACAAACTCGGGCTCCCCCATTCCAACTCGGGCTCCCTCAAACTAACTCGACGCTCTGTTATGGTGGAGCAATAATTTATACTAAATTATAGTAGGTTCCCTCACTTTTCACATGCATATTATACATGCTTATGCATTACTATCTTTCTGCTGATCTACTGATATTAGTATTGGCCATCATTACAATGCATATTGTTCATATGAAACTCGGCTACGCCTCGTCTAATATGCACTAATATACATTTCAATGCTGTCAAATACTAATAAAATACAGCATTAACCTAGTGATCATAGCGCTGGGTTGTGGTGAACTGCCACTGTGACGCAATCGCGCGGTAACATAAAGGTGCGATATCTCACGATTGGAGGGGCTTAGAAACATGGGGATTTCACACATTTTGTTTTCACAGTATTTATAGGTAAATTAGATAATAAAATATGGTACTTTTTCTGTAGTTGCCAACCCCTTTAACAGTGATTCCCAGAGCTAACTGCAGCTATCATTCTTTCAGGCTAAATCTATTTGTTTCAAAACATCAGACGAAACCTACGAGGTAAGACGTAAGGGGGCAACAACCATTGGAGGGAACTATGATCGTATCACACAGTGTGACAGAAACGAAGGAGTGCTGGTGACTTGTGTTGCTGAGGCTTTTCAAGGCAACTCATTAGATGGTGCCGTGCAAGGAGTCAATACGAGTGACGCAACAGTCCCCATTGACAGGGATACTAATTCATGCTCGATTCAGTGCAACAAACTTGCTACTTGTCTGGAATATGCCTGCATACAAAAACGGAAAGTGAGAAAATTTTCAATTTTTTCCCACTTTATTAACAGCGTCTCACAGATAGCTAAAACGAAACGTTTTTCGAGGCATATATTTTATGTGTGAATGAAATTTGGGGATTTTGGAAAAATCCCCATATTTTTGCACCTCATAGAATTCGAATATAACGTCATCACAATACGTTAACATGAGTCCTTGAGCAATATTGAAAAACTCTCCGTATTTTCGGACCCCCAAATTTCCGATCCTCAGATTTATCGTCCCACATAAAACTCTCACGTAAAATATATACTATTGCACAGGAAATAACCTTTGAGAGAGTTAAATGAAGATCTTCCCATCACTCCATTATTTCAACTCAAGCACACACTTTTCTCACTCCTTGTCAACAAACAGAAAAGAATACCTGCTACGATTACACTGCCGAAGACAAGCAGAGGATTGAGGGAGGTGCAACAGAAAAGGATGTGTGTGAACAACAGAACGCACGGAATGAGTTCAAGAAAGATTTACACTGGAACCTGGAGTGTCTAGGATGCCCCTGCTGTACTTTCAACAACCCAAGTATAAATCTATAAGTTTATATTAATAATTCATTTCAATTTAAGAATGAATTTTATAATTTAATAATTTATACCATATTCAAACTCTCATTCATTTAAATGGAAATATACATGGCGCGAAGAGTGGGAGGGACTGATCTAAAATTCAGACAGATTATCATTTCTCAATTAACATAGATATTTTGTGATTTACATTTATGATTATCCCATCTCCAACCGATTGATTTCCATTAATTGGTTCTGAGTGGATATACAGTAGACCTTCAAGCACTACACTAAATGTACACACGATCACACAGACACACACAACCCAGAAAAGTGAGCTACCTAAGGTAAGGTCCATTAAAACATATAACATGTTGTCACATTTTTTCCCGGATAATTGTAGTTTGCCTTTTTTGATGTTTGGCCTGGTGCGTCGATTTCGGTCGATTTTAGTCCAGACTAAAAACGACCGTAATCGACGCACAAGGACATAAAATGGGCTAATTTCAATATTTGTTATCAGACCAATTCTAATATGCTTCCTGCAATTAGATTGGTATATTCACTAGTAGTAAGGTGATATTAGATAAAATTTTTGCATAACCGGGAAAAAATTGATATAAGCATAAAACCTTCACTAAGAGTTAGTTTTAGGTCTAATAAACATATCCTGAAAGTTCTCAAACTCAGATACCTTGAGAACATTTTTTATGGGCCACGCCCTTTTTTGGACTGCCCCAAATTCCCCAAAATTGCCAAAAATTTAATTTCAGCCCGACTAGGCATGTAGGGTGTCTAGAATAGGGTTTTTGATGACACTGAATCGATTCCTGATGTCAGTTTTTCATACTGACCTTCAGGTGAGGCCCTACATGGGACCACGCCCATTTCTGAGGCCTGCGTAAGCCTAAATTATCAATAACCATACTTTGATCAATACCATACATATAGGTAGTCAAAATTATGGTTTTTGAGGACGCTGAGTCGATTCCCGATGTTTGTTTTGCACTCAGACGTTCCTTTATGGTCCTAGCCTTGACCACGCCCATTTTTCACCAAGGCGCGTGGGGCCCAAAATTACACAATTGACTTTACAGTCGATATAATGCATGTAGGGTGTCTAGGATATGGTTTTTGATGGCGCTGAGCAGTTTTTCATACCGACCTTCCTGTGAGGCTCTTCATGCGACCACACCCACTTTTGAGGTCCGCATAAGCCTCAAAATACCATTAACCACAATTCGATCAAATGCATTAATGTGGACAATCAAAACTTTAGTTTTTGATGTCGCTGAGAATACTCTCGATGTTTGTTGTGGACTCAGAACTTCCTATCAGGCCGCAGGCTTGACGAGGAGTAAATTTATTATACTTTATAGTATTGCATTGGTATCGGTATTTGGTATCATCCTAATAATCAGGTAACCCTTGAGTGATCCCTCAGTTCTCACCCTTTAACTCAGTCCTCCTTCACCCTCGTCCCTCACCCTTGCAAACTCTTCTGCTCACTGCTCAGAGCCACGCACCATCCCTTAGCTTTCCATAAGAGCCATATGTCTGAGTAGTGTCTTTACTTGTGCACTCCATTTCTATGGGCTGATAGTTACATTCCATTTGCCATCGACTCTGTATCACCAAACCTAACCTGTTTGATTCAGATAAGAGTGCACACCGCAACCTAATAAAACTAATATTGCATTACACCAAAGTCTAAAATATCAACGGCAGCTTCATCCATATTTCTCAATGCTGAGATATTGTCACTTTTAATGTTTACCTATCATGAAATACAAAAAACAGACGGCAATTTATGCCGAGGGCTAATCCACAGGCGACAATCAGGTCAAAGGCGAGAAGTTTTCATAGGCACTAGTTTGGATTTCTGAACTTGGAACATGGATGCAAGGATAGGAGCAACATGTTCAGAGGCATCAGCTACTTAAGAGTACACGTCCTTCATCCTCTGTCAAAGAAACAGTAAGTATGAGTCTGGGCTTGGCATGTGTGCCATCCGACCTAGTTGATTCTACGTCATTGGCCCATCCAATCATTTATCACTGATCAGTATTTCTTCATGTAACCAGCAGCTGCTCCGTTTCCTCACCTGAGTGAACTGTGCGGCTGCTTCGGTTGAGAAGAATCTGCCATCCTTTCTTCCTTAGCACAACAGCATACCTAGTGCGAATGGCATTGGTACCCAAACCGGGTCAGACTCATGAAGTCATGACTATCACTGTTGTCATTTGTCAGTTGGTGTATTGGTAGTTCTAACGGGTCAGAGTTCGTACTCAGTGAAACTTCTTGTTAGCTACTAAGGGACCTATCTAAACAGTATCATTAGTAATCATAAAGTAAGAAAGTAACAGTAAATAACAATAAACTACTATTGCAACATAGTGTGTTGTGCTTTGCAATAGAAAGATGCTGGATTACACTCCCGGCCGAGAGTTCTCACCTATGCAGCCACACGGTTCACTCGGCCGAGCATACAGGAAAGCTGCACTGCAGGAGGATTAAATAAAGAAATAAGGAGTTGCAGCGAGGTCTAAGGCAAGTATTACACTAACTTAACCGTCACTGGCTTGATATACTTGAATCCTTCGATTCCTGTCATTGGTGGAAGAGAAGAAAAAACCTTCGAAATGAATGACCACTGATCATGAAGGCATGAATAATGGAGCCCGAGAAGGATTTGAACTTTGGGATAGTTCCAAAGATTAACCACGAGGATCCCCTGATTAGCAGGTTCAGTAAAATTGAAGCTGGCACTTCTAGGCCTCCATTCAGAACACATAAATTTGAAATGGGCATGTTTGATGCTGAATCCTAAAGGTTAGATCTGGGTGCAATCTGCAAAACTATCACCTTGAATTGGTCCGGTGACCAAGAAAATCATAACAGAGACAACCTAGTTGCATTATAATTACTCAGTAATCAAAAGTAGGTGCGGTAGTCAATAGATCCTCATTCTCAAGAAGCGGTTGGAATACAAAACAGCAAAACTGGCACTAGCAATCCATTCAGGCACCACCAAAAACCATAATATTTCGACACTGGCTGGGACCTGATAGGAAGTTCTGAGTCCACAACAAACATCGAGAGTCGTCTCAGCGACATCAAAAACTAAAGTTTTGATTGTCCACATTAATGCATTTGATCGAATTGTGGTTAATGGTATTTTGAGGCTTATGCGGACCTCAAAAGTGGGCGTGGTCGCATGAAGAGCCTCACAGGAAGGTCGGTATGAAAAACTGCCAGCGGGAATCGACTCAGCGCCATCAAAAACCATATCCTAGACACCCTACATGCATTATATCGACTGTAAAGTCAATTGTGTAATTTTTGGCCCAACGCGCCTTGGTGAAAAATGGGCGTGGTCAAGGCTAGGACCATATAGAACGTTTGAGTGCGGACACCTTCATGTAAAAGTGGCAATTTCCCGCTTTTCAGAAATTGGTTAAAATCGAAAATGTTGAATATCTTTGACAATTAACATGATAATCAGTTGAAATTTTTCAGATATCAGCAAGTGGGTAATTTGAGGATAATGGAATCACTAAAAATACAAAATTTCATTAATAAGGCCCGATTTGATACAAAAAACACTTTTGTGACTTTGCTATCCATTGGAACACTGAATATAACCATAGAGGCTAAAGGAGGTAACTAGCCCTGTTGATATGTCACTTCTCAATATGTGGCTGATCTGGGGTCATGGAAACACGCATAAATCGCCTCAATATGGTAATTTCAACACACAAAGCTAAATGTGTTGTTATTATCAATAATTTAGCAGCATTTATGCCTTTTTCTTGTATAAGAGATAGTGAAAATGTTTGCTATCGCATACAAATCAAAAAATTTATCTGAATTAGTTAAAATGGCCGAAAATGATAATTTATACACAATTGTGATATTCTAATCCATTTCTTGGCCAACTAACATTACATTTCTTTTTGATATGATTACTAATTGGTTCTTTATTGCATAGCAGTACCTAAAATTCTCGCCAAATAAAGTGAAGATTTAACTATCAACCACTTACATAGGTTTAAAAAACACTAAGTTGTGAATTCTGGAGAGAAAATAATAGAATTGTGTCTTTATAACCATAAACTTTGGCTATAGGATTGGCAACTCCTGTCAAGATGATTGTAAAAGGGTTACTCTTGTCATCCTATTCATTGAAATGTGGCTAATGATTATATTTGTGCTCAAAACTGATAATTTACACACACTTCGGTATGATAGTGACAAAATTATCCAAATTCGGCCAGATAATGAATATTCTGTTTTCTATAATTCCTTAAAATCACTGCAAGATCAATCCAAAGCATTTGGTAACCAAGAAATAACCGAAAATCACTAAAAAAGATCGAAAATGAGGTTTCCAAAAACACGTTCTAGCAATAGAGAAGCAAGTTGTACCACAGGAAATGTGTCTTAATGCTCCATTTTGGCTTATGATATGAATTTTTTATCCTAGCTAAGCCATCAATTATGTAGTGCCTCACATTTTACCAGCCTTGGAAGCCTCAATTCAGGCCTGGCTTGGAATTGCAGTCTCTCTAAGAAGAGGCTTGTATCAACTTTAAACTCGTGTTTTTGTTATCATGATTAATAAATCAATACAATTTTCAGTAGGTATGGTCCAGTGTACCAGTGTCTCATGTTTCCAAAACTCCTGAGAGGCTCTAGAGAATGAAAGAAGACTATTATCTGCTAGATTAATTAATTGGGTATCCTCTGAGGATGAAGTGAATTTCATGGGTCTTTCAGAGCCAATAGAAAGAGTGAAATGTCACCAAGGTGCAATAAAACTCATTATCACTATGCTTTGGACAAACATTTGACCCATTTCTGTACTTGGTGATAAGACAAGAATTTATAAGTGACTTGGGATACTTTGATGATATCTGATCAATTATGCACTGTAAAAATCACAAATCTGGGATTTGTGTAAAAATCTGGGATTTGTGTAAAAAATTTGTAAAAAATCTGTAAAAATCACAAATCTGGGACATCGGTTTTCTGGCTATTTTTACGTTGTTTTCTGACTTTCAATGGTTCCAAACGGTTTGTAGGGTAGTTCCAAAGTATGCCCATCGAATCTTGAGCCAGAAGGGCCATTCTGGGCCCCAATATGGTCGAAAAGGCCCAAAAAAGGCCCAAATTTCAAATTGCTCCAATCGGTCTGGAAACGCTTCAAATCGATTTATTAACATTCTGAGAGGCATTTGACAAAGTTTTACGGCCAGAAATTGTCTCGAAGTGTCCCAAAAACGCTTTCAAATACGTGGATACGGTCTGGGACAAAAGTGGATACAGATGGGACAAATCTGGGACATCAGTTCTATGGCTACATTTACGTTGTATTCTGGCCATATTGGGGCCCAGAATTGCCATTTTGGCTCAAAATTCGATGAAATACTTTGGAACTATCGTACAAACCATTTGGAACCGTTGAAAGTCAGAATACATCGTAAATATAGTAAATATAACCAGAAAACCGATGTCCCAGATTTGTCCCAACTCCCATCTATATCCACTTTTGTCCCAGACTGTATCCACGTTTTGAAAAGCGTTTTTGGGACACTTAGAGACAATTTCTGGCCGTAAAACTTTGTAAAATGCCTCTCAGAATGGTAATAAATCGATTTGAAGCGTTTCCAGACAGATTGGAGCAATTTGAAATTTGGGCCTTTTCAGCCATATTGGTGCCCAGAATAACCATTCTGGCTCAAAATTCGATGGGCATACTTTGGAACTATCCTACAAACCATTTGGAACCGTTGAAAGTCAGAAAACAACGTAAATATAGCCAGAAAACCGATGTCCCAGAATTGTCCCATCTGTATCCACTTTTGTCCCATCTGTATCCACTGTTGTCCCAGACTGTATCCACGTTTTGGAAAGCGTTTTTGGGACACTTCGAGACAATTTCTGGCCGTAAAACTTTGTAAAATGCCTCTCAGAATGGTAATAAATCGATCTGAAGCTTTTCCACTTTCCAGACCTATTGGAGAAATTGAAATTTGTGCATCATGGTCCAAATTGGATCTGAAGTGCCTCCAGACTCTTCAGAACAATTTCAAATAGGACACATTCTCAAAATCTAGAAGACATAAATTTGGTAAAAACATGTAGCTGGTAGAGACTTTTAAATTCCATCTACTCAAGAAGGTTTCCGGCCGAACTGGTTCTACAATGGGACGAAACGACGGCGCACGCAAAAATCGACTTTTTGCCGCGCCGCGCATTGTCCCAAATCTGTATCCACTTCGCGGATTCATCTTCTGTAAACGTACGCCGCATGGACAAAGTCAAATACAAACGACTTTGGGCAACTATTCAGTGCTGTGCGCGCCGGCGCGCGCGCACGGCGCCATTATATTATACCAGGCCACTCACGATTTTCCCAGCTACAGTAACGTAGCCAGGATATCAGACCAGGTTATGCATCACATGTTCAAGAGTATGCAGACTTTTTCAGAGCTCACTCGGCGATTCAGCACTTTGCGCTGAATCACCTCGTTCGCATTGTTAATTGATTAATTTCATTAAGTGTCTTTTGATTGAATTACGTATTAGGCACCTACGCTAATATCTGCAAGTCTGAACCAGTTTTCAAAGGAAAACGTGTATTTAAAAAAAATACGTATTATGTAACTATTAGTATTCAAATTGAAAATTTCGATACTGGTCATTGAATATCCGAAATAGGTACCTTATTGGCCTTTGTTTAACCGGCCCTTAAGGACCATTTTTTTTGTTCAAAGGGCCAGTTAATGGGGCTGATTAAATAAAAGGCAGATAATTTTGGTCAAAATGAAACTTTTATAACTTTTAGTTTAATTTTACGTCGTTATATAACACAGATAATGAATCTAAAATGATGATAACAAGACCGGAATTTGGTTTTTGATGCAATTTGCTGAGTATAAATTGTTTTCTTGGCACTTTTGAGCTAAAATTTCTTGGTTTGGCAGCTACTTGAAAGATTTTGTCCAACGGGCCGGTTAAATGGTTTAGAAAGGTCCATTTTTTGTCCATAATTATTTAAAAAAGCGGGCTTGATAAATAATAAGCGCAAAAAGTACGTGAAGAGAGGAAAATAAGGCAGTTTAATGTAAAAATATGTATCAAATTTTTCAAAAATACGTACAGTAGGTATGATTTATCAATTTAATGCAAATGCTGAATTTTGGCAATGGATCTTCCAGTGGGCTGACAACAGTGTTAATAAAATACTTTCATTGTCGACAAATCAATTGTTTTAAAATAAAAAACATTTAATTAAAAAAGAATATGGGAAAGGAATTGATATCGTGGACCCGGAGTTTAGAGGAAATTTCCTTATGTTGAAATCCCAAAACGTCATAAAAAGAGCAAACTTTAGCAATTTCACAGCAAACCAACTCGATTGTTTAAAATTTCCGGCTAGGACCAGGTTAAAGAAAAAAATTGAAATTAAAAAATAGAATTAAAGCGAAACTTAAACTGGAAAAATTTTGCGGCAGTACTGCATAGGGTAAAATTGAGAATAAATACAAAAGAACAAAATGGAAAAAGCCAAAAAAAATACAGATATAAAAATTGTTTTATTTTTTTCAAATACAAATCAACCCTTCTTTTATGTTAGTAGCAAGAATATAAACACTAAACCCCAAAAAATAAAACCTTTGTATGGGAAAAAGAGGAAAAGTCGTTTGCCTTTTGGGCTGCAACCGAATGCTTTAGTTCATATGTCAGTTCCAGAATCGCCAATCATTTATCTCTCAGCAAGCACAATTCCAAATCAAAATCAACAGGGCAAACAAAAATTACAAAATTAGAAAATTAGGAATCACAGATGAGGTCAATAGAAATCTTTGATGCAGTTGATATATTGCTTTCTTTGTCAATTAAAATAATATTGAATATTTTATTAGATCACCGTTTTTGGCTAATGATTTCTTCAAAGGAAACCATTGACCCCTTGTTATTGTAACCCATCTCCTTCTCTCTCTCTTAATGCCTAAAGTTTCCAAAAGACAGGCAGTCTCATGTCACATCATTAACCACTTCAGACTTCCAGATTGTCATTGAATTAGGGGTTAGAATATAACATCAATCTAATATCTTAATAAGGTTACAAGACAAGTTTGATTGCCTTTACCCTTTCCTGTTTATATATAGGATGAATGCTGTCATCTTTCTGTAAATTGTGTGGAATTATGTTTCACAAGAATCAATCAGTTCTATAGCATAAGCTTAATACATAATGCCTTTGCACTCTCCTGTTTAATTACATGTACGGGAGGAATGCTGTCATTATCCCGTAAATTGCGTGGAATTATGTTTCAATTTGCACAAGAATCAATCAGTTCTGAGTGTAGCAATGATCTGCAATGCAATAGTGATGTGGGAATTTCTAGGGAACTTTGTGTGCATTTCTACACACTGGAATTTCAGGGTATGCAAAATTTTCTCCAAAAATCTCAGACTATGCAAAGGAGTTTCTCAGGGTATGCAATGCATAGTCTGCATACCCTCTGGCTACGTCACTGCCCAGCTAGCGCGCAATCATTGAAATATTATCATTGTTATTTTAGTATTTTATGCGATGTGGCTGTCCTTTGCTGATCACAACTTGGAATGATTCGCATTTTCCCGTACGTAATATCCTCCAACCGTACACTTCCCACCACGCTGAATGTGGTAGCTGGTGGCAAGTCTCTCTGCTCGGATAGTCGGGTACTGTGTGCCCCACAAGCCAAGCATGCCTGATGCCAGTGTGCTCAGTTTTATCCGATTCTGACACCTGGTGCCTGTAGAACTTTCCTGGTTCTATAGCAGCCCACGAGGAAAGCAACAGCGTCCCGCATTCTCCACGTGGCAGCTCATGGTTATGGGGATTGCATGAATTGTCCGTACGCAGTTTATCGGGTACAGCATATCCATCACCGATAGGTTGCATTGCAATTTGTTGCGATTCATCATTCAGGAGCTGAACTAAATCCTGTGGTCAATAAGCGTTGTTATTAAGTTTGTAAAACTCTCGGTTATTGATTTATGAGCCAGATTCTTATCATGACATAGTCTACACAGTAGAAAACTTACTATATTCGTACTCATCGTCTTTAGTATTTTTAGTTCACTTCCAGGCCCCTATTTAGTATTTGCTTCTGAAACTTCAGTCCCAGACAGGAATGGAAGAGTTATCCGAACACCAAATGCTTTTGCCATCGTGGCTTTTCATTTTTTTATTTTGAAGGTCTTAACTTTTATTTCTATTCCAACAGCTGTAACAGCCATAGACAGGAATCGAAGGATTCAAGTGTTATCGAGCCAGTGACGGTCAAGGAAATGTAATCCATATTATTTTCCAACCAATAGTTTGTATGTAATTGTAGTTCAGTTCAAATATGAAAAGATTGCTTCCGTGCTCAACAGACGCACATTGCTTCAATCTGATGACTCCACCTGACTGAAATCAAAATGCAATTTCAGCACTGTCTCTGTAACTAGTTTTGTGTTGACTGATGTACCGGTCAGGAATCATGGTATACGATGAACATTTACAATATTCTGCTATTTGATCTCCGGCCAAGATTATCTCCAAGTATTATCAGTTTCAAAATTACAATTTCTATGAGAAAATAATCGCATTGACGCATTATCAAAGTATTTGACAATTAGTCGGTTTCAGTTAACGGAATGGTGAACATTAGCACAATTACAATAAAATTACAGTTTGATATTTCTTCATCAAGCTGCTATCCAGTGCTCACTTTTAGATCATAACGCTGGTAATTATGCCTCCATCGACCAGCTATATCTAGAAAATTGGTCACTCTAATTGTGAAATGGAAGTGTCTGAGAAATTCCTGGTTTCAACCTTGGTGATGTGCCGCATTTCATTGCTTCTTCGGTTTTAGTAATTATCATTCCTTTGAACTGTAAGCATGTTCAGATGGAAATAAGCAAATTCAATCCAATTGCTAACAAGCGGTATAGCTTTGAAGCCAACCGTCCACATTTCCTCTAAAGCTCTTCGCTGGTTGGTGACCAGCATGTAATTTTAGATGTAATCCTTCAGCAGAAATATATGATTTACGTCTCTTCAACCGCTGCCTTTCTTCGATTGCACGCAGCTGCCAATTTGTGTGATGTGGTTAAAATTTTGAAGGGTTTCAGTTCAGAATTTAAACATTCTTATTATAAAGTAGGTGTCCAGGAGGGATTATATGAAGTACCTTATTATTTTCGTTCAGTAGATAATTACATATACCCCCCATCTCTCTTGCTCCATTCTGCGTACTTTTAAAGTGGAAGGTATTCAAAGTCAATATAATTCAATATTCATCATGAGTAATCATATCATTCTGTCCTATTGTTAAACTTCAGAGCCCGCAGCTGTTCTAAATATCATTCAAGTTGTACGTGTAATGCGATGTACAACTCCATCTGAAATTACAGCTGTGTTATCTGCATTTGTGAGATGCATAAAATTTGATTTATATCATAGTGTTACGACGAGGCTTGAATTTGTTCAAATGCAATTGTCCCACTATCTCTAATGGTTGTTAAGTGCTCATTTTAATTTATGCAATAAAATCATAATGCATGCATCGCATAAATAGGTGTCATATGACTTCGAAGTTTGGTTATTTGGTTCTATTCTCGTATTTATTTTGTACTCTTACGACTTGTTTGCTTGAGCCTTTCTATTGCTATTTACTGTGGGTAGCCGCTCCTATATACTTATATAGTATGGAAGGTGTGACTGCCCATTGATGCGAAATTTGTAATTAATAATTGTCACTTGAAAGAAAATTTTGAGGGGGCCGCTACCAAAATTGATTATATTTTCACACTCCAGATAAATATTACCAGAAGAGCCATTTTTGGGAGTTCTAATTCTCTTTTTACATCATGATATAGTTCCAACTCTAAGGACGAAGTCTGATAGACGGTACTCTAGTGATACACATTGTCTAGTACAACTCCACTTATGTTCACTAAACATGAAACCTGAAGTTGAGTAAGGTCAACAGTACAGACTGTAGGGTTCTGGGTTATATTCCTCACTTTAATGTATGTATCTCATGTTCTTCCAGATCTAGTGAGAATGGTGTCTGGAAATCTGCGACACAACAAAGACAGCACTCGTACAATATCACCAATTCTTATCGTGAACGTCTTTACTTTAGATAGATCTCATATTAGTTTTATGTTTTTTCTTCACAGATATTGTTATTGAACTTTCTTATGATCTGTTTGTAGTAAGTGCTTTAATTTGTAAAATGAGTTGTATAAGGTTATTATTTAATGACTTATGTTTCATGAAGGGAAATAGGTTCATACATCTTTCATAGAACGGGCAATTGGCAAACTTAGGAATGTGGCTTCAAACTCCCACTTCTTTTCGATGATCTTTGCTTTCTACGACAGTTTCCGTTTTCGTGCGTCTAACTGAGATCATCACAAGGTTAAACCGAAAGTTTCGTACTATTTTAAAATTCCATAAAGCCATTATTGACATCCTTGCGTTCCCGATGTCGGTGGATTATTTTGCAAAGGTGCACATCAATTTGCAATTTGCATAAATTAAAGATGCACGCGAAAACCGAGTCAATATAAGTAACTCATTTAGTTCGTCAGTAAGGTCGTTCATTCATCAATTTCGTGAACATAACTTTATTAGTCATTGACCGAAAAATTGATTCTTTTCATTTTAACCCACGTCACTTTGTCCAAGTTTCGTTCATTCTAACCACGGTGGTTATGGAATACATTCAAGTTCCCGACCTCTCTCTCATTAGTTGTTGCCAACCCTAGAACCACTAACCACGACTCTGAGATCTTATTTCACCCTTCCTTCACCCCACAAGGAATATTAATCAATAAATTGGTTGTCTCTCACTCTAAGTAATGATACAATATTGCCACCTACTCGAGTTCTACCAGTCGCTAATAAAGTGCTTGTCATCCTTACAAAATATACCGCTACATCTATTGAGCCCCTATCCATACATTGTATGATGTGTACACATCATTTGATATATTTACTCGTTACCAACATTGGGGTTATTCCTTGATCGTTTGCTTTTGAAGTCAGCATTATTACCAACCATCAACATTTGGATATGCCTTGGTTTTTCGCTCTCCGCATTTCGTATTATTAGTGTTTAACAGTGTTAAACAGGACCTGAATCTTCGGAATCTAGGGGGATGTGTTTTGCCATGGATTCTTGCTTCCTGACGGAGTGGCAGCTCTCTGGCAGACCGATGACCATGGGGAGTGAATGGGACTGGTTCCCATCCACCGGGATTCGGCCCATTTCCCTCTAAGAAGCAGAAGTCCGCATTATTATTTGAATATTTATTACGAACATTCCATCATCGTTTGCTCTCCGCGTTATCACTATGACACTGCTTGTTGTTGTTGTTGGAGGTGAACTAGTGATCTTATCAACCACACTGTGCTACCTAATTGGCAATTAACAACATTCCCCCATTTGCCTTGTGATATCGCGTGTCTCTGAGGGGCCGTTGTTATACAATGCTACAAAAACCACTCGGTAATTACATACCACAACAAAAAAAGAGACTACTCATCAGTTTGCCCCCCTCCTCATCTCTGTATAAATACTTATTGTACCTACTGTGTTAGTGTATTTTGTAGGTCATGTGCCTTGCCGCATAATAAATGCGTGTTCATTTACTCATGGGTTTTGTCGATATGTGTTAGCAGTACATAACTACTTAACCACATAAGTTTATCATCTGAACGTACTTTCTACGTCATGTTTGACATTCGAAAGAACTATAGAAAGCTCAGAATTGGAGTCATTTCGGATTTGGCTATTTCTCCTCTCTCCCTGCTCCAACTCACTTCCTGTTTCTCCTCACTCCCACTCCCATTTCCCTCCCACTCCAAGTCCCCCCAACTCCCACCACTCCCAGTATACTGTAGTTTGTATACTCACTGACTGTACACAGTCCTATCAACATTGCACTCATGTATACACAGTACACACACGCGTACTCCCTACCAATTTCAGAGTAATTCTTTTATTAACTCGTGCTTCATCTGGCTAAGGGAGGCTGATTTGGCTTGTGTACTGTGTATATACGTATCATGGGGGAGGCAAGTTCGGCTTGTGTACCGTGTATGTGTATGGTATGTATCATAGGGGTGGTGGGCAGGTTGCCAAGTTCCCCCCGATTTCACCCCTATTACGTGGTGCAGGACTGCTCATTTCACCCCGACTGTAGGGGTCCATGTTGTAATTACCCCACTGTAGGAGGTAGGCCACTGATTGTACACACAATAATAGTATGCAGTTGAGAGTGACGTCATTATCAGGACTTGGAGTGTTGAAATGATGGCATGATAAAGCGCCTTTTTGTAATGTGGGTGTCGCAAGGTCGGAAGCGGAAGCTTGTATAAACGTGTACTCACATCACTTATACCCTTTGTTTTGAGGGGCCGCATATTATCCTTCCAACTCGTGTTCTCCGTCAGTATAATTCGCACTGCGTTCAGACCTGACTTCCCATCGTACACAACGACCCTTCATATGATCGGTAGTGTTTGTGGTTTACTCCTCAAAGGAGATTGTCAGTTGTTTAAGTTTAACTGTAACTTTGGGAAATCTCCTTTGTTTGACACGGTTTCTGACGATTTCTTAGCGATGTTTCGTGTAAATCGTAAAATTCAACGACGCCGTGGAACTTTTAACTATGTGATAGGTCGAGGTCGGAGGTTGTTAGAATGAACTTGAACAAACCTTCGTACATTTATTACTGATTCTTATACGAAAATGAACGAAAATAAAGTCGAAAGCAGTCGTAAATATCATTATCCTGAATTTGGCTCAATAGCTCAAAAATATTATTCTCATAATATTTTGACATACTTCGTAATTTACTTGACTGCCAACTTTTCATCTGTAACACTTGTCTCTTGTCTCTTTCTCACGTGACTGTGATACCCCCACCCTAACATGGCCTAATGAGGAACGTGTTATCTAACCAGTTAGGCATAATTCTATTTAGGTCACACTTATCATATTCTAACATGGGGTCACCCCCTTCTCTCTCGTTTGTTAACGTTATCTCAAAACGGTGACGTATGTTTTGACTGCTTCCACTCGTCCACCCACACAAATATGTGATGGTCATCTACGATTGATAAGTATTGGATAGTGACGTCATCATCATGGGTTTGAATGGTGAATTGAAAGCGTCGAGAAGCGCAATTTTGTGTGACATTATCATGTTGTGAATGTGATGTTTTAAGTTTCAATATTGGAAACACTTGCAATCATACTTGTGTAAATCGACACATGTCTCGAATTATAAGGTGTCACACTGTCGTAAATTAGATAACAGCATCGCCATGTAGGCTCCATGACCATGAACAAGTGAAGTGGACACTGGCTAGGTGCTTGGAGAATTCTGTCTCAAATATCCCATTCTAGACAGCAATCATCATCGTGTTTCACTACCAGTGGTTGACCATTATTTAACGTATCTTCATCATAATATAATGGATCTATCTGTTCGTCTGGATCTACATTCCCTGATTATAATGCTTGTTCGGAAAGGTACAATGTTTGTATTGTGCAATGTTTATATCGTGCATTGTTTGTATCGTGGCTGGGTATGTGTTTCT
Source organism: Beroe forskalii (assembly GCA_011033025.1). NCBI lineage: Eukaryota > Metazoa > Ctenophora > Nuda > Beroida > Beroidae > Beroe > Beroe forskalii. The sequence goes on along the minus strand of WFMF01000001.1, from coordinate 726,758 downwards.
ATGTATCACTGAATTGAGGAATTGTCTGTTTCTCATTTTAAAACTTTAATGATTGTTACTTGATAAATTAAAATAGATTTTTCCAAACATTCACGACATTTATTGCGTATGCAATAAGTTCTACGAGCTCATTAATCTGGTCTTAAGATTCATCATTCATCGACAAACACTCCCATACGTTGGTATGATATATTGCAGTTGGATCGGTTACACTTGAGTGTGCTGCTCAAATTATCAAATCCGTGCGGCTACGGTCTAGTAAATTTACATCACCCAGCCATTACTGAAGCGGATGTGAGTCATACAAAATTTGTACAAAAAAGTTGCCGCCCATAATTTAATGACGGGCGGCAACCTTACTAATCTCCATTCTTCCATCGTATATATCAAGGGATTAGTAAAATGAGCTGAATTAACTTGCTAATGCTTCCTCCGCTTGGAGATCGAGAGTTTACTAACTAAAAGTTTTCCTACTTAGTTACTTTTCGACTAATAACAATTAAACTCACGCAGTTCATGTACCGAGCGTTTGTATTCCCGTACAAACATACACACAGCCACACATCACCTCCACTGTAGAAGTAGAAGGCCTGTATGCTCTCATAATAGTGAGCATATTATGCACCCTATCCATCGTGCTATATGACAAGAGTAGAGATACACCACTCAAAATCCCTGGTAGTAGGTCGGCACAGCTGATATAGGCGGTTGAGAGTGACGTCATTATCAGGGTTTACAATGGGGAATTGATGACGGTAAACGGGCTATTTTAGGTGCGCAGCAATTGAAAATTGGGTTAGTGGTTGTTGTTGACTCGGCTATTTAGCCCTTCGTGACGTAATTCTTGCTTTATTGTCATGCCATTGAGGTGCTATTTGACATAACAATTGGGCAATTGGGAGGTGCAATTTTACTCACTCACGTTGTTTAAATGCGTCCACTTTTATTTCTTTTTGTTCTTTTGTGCTGCATTTGTTTTGTGGATCTTGTGGACAAAAGAGTTGAGCTGTTTGGGTGGTGGGCTAATTAGACTCGGTGCATTTTAACTCTTCATTTCCATAATCTTCATAGTAGTATGAGTTTCATGTTGTAACTGTTTTGTGGGGATCTAGAGAAGGCACCATTGTGGTCCGTTTCTTTCGTTCTTTTCTTTCGTTATTTTCTTTCGTTCTTTTCTTTCGTTCTTTTCTTCGTTCTTTTCTTCGTTCTTTTCTCTCCTTCTTTTTCACGATGCTTGTGTATATATTATGGTACTAAAAGATTTAATTATATATGGAAAATTGGCGACCAATCATGGTTTGTGACCAATCATGGTATGAGTATTTCTCCCATTACCTCTGCGGCATTTCATGTCAATTTCATTACAATTTACGGTCACTGTCTGATAAGTGAATAAAACCATTCGTTACGTTGTACCTTGAATTAGGAACCAAGCTGGTGTCTCAAAATAGAAGAAACTCAAGTTGAATGTTGATACCATACTTTTATGAATTGTTCGTTTTATTTGTATGTTTTGAAATAACCTGGAAGTTTATTGATCAGTAATGTGAGATGTATATATTTGAGTACCTATTAATTGAGATTTAATTGCCCTCAATTCGGGGCATTACATCAGACTTATATTGATGAACTTCGCTCTGTCGATGACTCTTATCTATAAACGTTATGTAATGCTTGATTAAGTTCCATTAGCACTTCACTGTTACACTGGCAATGCCCCTAATCTATCTTCCCTATCTGAAAGCCTTTTATTTCGCACTGTCCAGCGTCCACTGCCAACTTTTTGTTTCAGCGTTTTGTTTTTGAGGATAAATGCTAAATTAATGATACTTACAAAGTCGAATTTCGTATAATTTATTGATAGCGATCTTGCTCAAAAATTTTGATTACGGAATGTGGCTTCCTTACTCCGTAATGACCATCATAATCGCTTCATGGACTCTTCTTTAATCTCATATGTAAAAGCATGGAACCTGCTTTTCATGCAATAAATTTTAATGGATTCAAAGATTCACAATTTGCAATTTATATTTCGTAATTTTATGTAATTTTACAAATTTCAAACTATGTCAAATATTCGTCATGCAATATTCAATATTTTCGTTGATCTTACCACGTTTTGACGTTTTCGCACCAACCTACTACAGCTTTATGGCAAGTAATTAACCGAGGAAATCATTGATGTCCTGTTTATAGAAATGCCATCTATATCGATTTGTTACGATATACAGAGTTGCTTGTTATTATAAACAAGAGATTTGCTTGAATCATGTACAACTTGCCCCCTTCCTGAATCCTCAGCCTTTGAACCTCTGACACCGCGCGAAGCAACTATCATTACCCCATGATACTTGAGAATTAGCCCTCACTTCCTCGGCAATTCCTACTTGCCATGCACCCAAATCATCTCGATGCTGCTGACTAATGACAAGCAATGACAAAGCGCTCTGGGGTATAATCGGTGATTTGGTGTCCGTATAATTGGTTTGTGCCTGCACTGTTCAAAGCGGAGTCCCCATCAGCACGAGATTTCCTGATCACTTCGCCTCTACTTACTTGGTATTATGAGCATGGTTAATGCTGAACTACTCGACTATTCGGATAATTATTATGCTGATTTCTCATGACCATATTCCAGCAGTCATTAATCAACCACCCGAAATTATCAAGTCTAGAAGTAAAATGTTAAATGAAGCTCTTTGGCAGATGAGATTGCAATGCTACTAGTCGAGATGGAAAATACTGTTTTTCTCATAGAATAAACATTGAACATCGATCTTGACATTAATAACGACACCTATTATTTAATGGATTAAGATATCATTATTTCTAACCTTCTATAATTTTGCCATTGTCCGTTTTATTTCTCTTACTTCAGTCCTAATTTTCATGGCTAACATCTACCAGTTTTTATCAAGAATTCCTGCCCTGCAGTACTTTCAGTGTTCTTTTTAAAAATAACTGAATTCTACAACCATGCTGTTTACAATATAGACGTGTTGGCAGGGTACTTAGAGGGCTATGTCTACTATCCACTGCCAGAGTATTTAAGCTGTGAAGTGGTGATAATATAAACCATCGTATTAAACACAGCTCATCTAAATATAAACTGAGTGGAGCTTATCACCCTATTTTTTTGCTTTTCAACACGGTCTTCGGCTTGGAAATCCTTTATCAAAACACTCAGTGGACTGAAAAGAATCTTCCTCCTTCTCATATCCAAGACTTTTCTGAAGTGACAACAGGTTGAAGTGATCCGCATACCATCTCCAGCTTTTATAATTACAAAATAGAAATACGGTTAAGATTTCGTCATTATCATAGCGCAATATTAGTAAGTTAATGACGTTGAAGTGCCTATTTTTGTGCGCGTGGCTTCATGTACTCAGTCATTCCGAGTGAAGATAACATAATAATATGGAAGAGAGGCAGTTTATGAATCTGTCACTCATCAGAATGGCGCATATCTGGAACAATCTCCCATGAATATGGTATGTGAAGTCACGTGACATCACGTGACTGAGATACGTGTGTTACCTAGACAACATACGTGTCACGTGACTGTCACTGTAACCTAGACGACGTTTTCGTGCCTACACGGCACACTTGTCTGCACGTGCTTATCTTGGAATGTCTTCGCTTTTCAGGGGAGTGATAGATTTACACCAACAATCAGTGGTACTAGATAGTCTTCTTATCTTAATCGTGATAATAGCTGAGCCAATTATGTTTTCATTGATCATTATAGTTGATCTTGCAACTGGCTTCTTGTTTGCCTAATTGAATTTTGAGGGGACAGAATTTCCTCACCAACGTCTTGATCTTCTGATGGATTGAAGGGCTCAAGTTTCTTTTCCCCAAACCCTCAGTTCGACCTGATCTTCTTTATCCCGTGTTTGGTAAGATCATCATTGCGTTCAGACTATCAAAAACGCAAAAACGAAGTAGCATCAAATAACTAGACTGAATTGTTTATGTACAATATGTCGTACTTGTCTAACCAGCTTTGAAATCTGCTTCAAATGTATCTCAGTGAAATAATTTGAAATTGATTCCGGAAATTAATTTTGTGATTTATGCAATTACACAAGCTGCTAGCATATTATGCACATTGGACATTACCATAACAATCGTACGTAATGCACTATTTTGCTCAGCAACAACTTTATCTCCATTAAGATTTTGGCTGGCATCTTGGGATTTGTATTTTGTTACTTGATCCTGAGGTTTCATTATCTTTCTCCTATATTTTACGAACTATAATAATGTTTTGATATCAACAAATCACTTTCGAGAAGGGCTGCAATTTGATCAGTTCAAATGTCTCTATTTGTTGATTGTTCCCCTCCGATATTATGAGTGAGAACTGTAATGATAATTGTTCCAGATCCTTATCAGGAAACCTCTCGTATTTTATTACCGAAGTTGATTGTTTAGGGCAAGAATTTGCCTGATTAAATTATCGCGCGCATGCTTTTGTAAATTTGGCATTTGCAATAATGACGGTATGATGTGGCGAGAGGCCTCACTTTACCCCCGATTTCTCGCATCTCTGCTCGTCCTAATATAAAAAGAATTTCCGGCATGCAAAACTAGTCACTTTTTAATCTCACCCCGTTTACTTACTATACTTACTATATTACGACTTTATAAAACCATTTTTAGGACAATAGGACACACACATAGCATATGTGTTAAAACTCTGTCTTTCTCCGAAATCTAGGCTCTTTCTCCGAGATGCTGCATTACGTAACTTGCGAACGGTCGGATTTTGATAAGCAACCTCCGTTGCCGGAGTTGCATCGTAGCCTGGCGGAACTCTCGTGAGGTAACCGGAGGTACCCTTGAACCCCCGGCACTCGTTGCTTATTCTGCATTTCAACATGTAACTCACTCTCAGCTCAAGTGGCCGTGCGAGAAATTTTTACTATTCTACGAGCTCATTTATATTTTATATTGCTGTACGAGAGCGAGGGAGAGAGAGAGATTGAGAGGACCGGTGTTAGATTTGTGCGATTTTATTGACAATGATATGTCACGATCTGTATGTTCGTTATATGGGTTATTGTGTAACTTGTTAATCAAAACATCTGTGCCCTTAACTAGATTTGCTTGCTCCCTATTACGTGATTCCATGGCCCTGTGCTTGCGAAGGCTCTCTTTGAGCTGATGAGCGTGGTAAAATGCCGACGATTCCTTACACCGAATTTCAGCATAATAATAATATGTTGCTTAAGTTTAATAATATTTATTTCCGTGAGATTTGGTAACCGCTGGTAATTCGGTACTTCGTCAGGAGTCTGTGTTTGGTTGCTTAAGTAACAGCGAATTATTTCGTCGAGCATATTTAAACCCAATCGGAGGTTAGGGCTTACTCTTCATCAAATAGCTCCTGGACGCTTGCAAGTCTTATCCCTGTATCATCCCTAGGTCATCCCCACAGATTCCAATTAAGCGTAGCATACTATATGATCTTGGTCAACGTAATTCTTCTAACTAACTAACTATCATGATGTTATGAAAGGCAATTAATATTTGTAAAGACATGAATTAGATGAGGTAACAATTATCTACGATTGCATGATCTCAGCCGTCGAAATACAGCACCATATCAGTACATCATGAACCACGTAGGACTTAGACCCAGGTAGACATATCTAAAATGCAGTGCACTTCATCATGAAGTCATGGACCATTTAGACATAGTCAATGATTCAGAGTATAGTCAAAATACTGCACATCATGTTGTTTGCCGACGTAGGTTCGACCCCCACCAACCACACGACGGAAGAAAATAGACAAGAGTGAAGTTTAGTGGAAGACTAGGAGACTCGAGTGTTTACTATGTGTGTCCGTGTGTGTGAGATTCAGCTGATTTGATGAAAACACTGATTGTGCTTACTAGAATAAGTATTTATAACTGTTATTCATTATATGACCACGGTAATATTTTACTTCGTACGTCCGACGAATCGTAGGATCGTTGACGCCTGTTACCTCAGCCTTTACATATGCTTAGAGAGAAAATTATTTTATCCGTTCAAACTTTGATTTAAATTTAAAATTCCCCGTGTTTATTAAAGTTATCGACCACAACCTTGGGCAAATTCCTTCCTGCTTTCCTGTTTCTCGTTCGCCATCGTTAAAATTCATATGCTTCAAGCTGATCTTATGCACGATTATAGCTGACTAAGTTGAGAAAATATTTAATACTTTTTTTCGATAACAAATCACCCTAAACATATTATTACCTAATTACACATAGACTAGATGTTATTAAAGTTTTTGCATGTCTTTATATACGACATGTTTGTAACAAGACATGCTATTTATTGTTTTGCACTCCTAAGTAGTTGTAGCTTGCTACACCACTAGTACTGTTTGATTAATAGACCTCGGCTCACATACTGCTCACTGCTCAGCCACTCGCAGCTGACTACTCACTGAGGGGTGAGTTAGAGAGGGAGAAAGAGAGGGAGAAAGAGAGTGAGAAAGAGAGCAAGAAAGAGAGTGAGAAAGAGAGTTTGAAGCAGAGCAAAAGAGAGTGAGTGAAAGAGATGCGGTTTGAGCTGTCTCAGCCTGAACAAAAGCATGCATAATGTACTCAACCACCCCTCTATAGCTGCTTGCAGTTTGACCTTATCATGATACATGTTTGCTTTAAAGTTGACTCTAATTTAACTGATGATTCATCATATTATAGTTGGTGATTGTAATGTACTGCACGTCAAGTATCATCATCCATCATCATATGAATGATGCAACTTATACTTTTTTTAGATGTTTTTGGTGCTTATAGATTTTTGTTGCTTTTTTTCGACCATTTCTATCCTGTTTTGCTGCTAAACTTCTTCCTCCTCCCTCCCAGTTTAGACGTACATCACTTTAGAGTTAAAGTGGAGCTATTGAAGCATTATTTAAATCGCTGAGACATCGATCTACCATTTGCGCTGTTTTGACTCCATCGTGACTGTAAATCTTGTTTGTTACAAAGAACAGCTTAGCACTTTTATGTTGGAAGCCGTGCTTTGGAAATCCAGAAATCTCACAAATATAATAGTCTGACGGCTTATTAATAAGTTACTTAGTATAATCTGTTTATAGCTGTTATTATTAATAAGTTCGTCGATTTCTTCGTCTTCGTGGTCACTTTCACCATGCTTTACGTGGAGGTTTAAACTTCACATTAAGTCCTAGACAAAAACTTCTCTTCAGATTATTAATGTGTCTATCCGATATACTGTATTCATCGATCTACGTGATTTGTGATAGTTAAATTATGGATAGTTCATACCAATGAGTGATTTCTGCTCGACAGACAACTCATTTAAAGACAGCTTTTCGATTTCATTAGTGATACCAAATTTAGCATTGACTCTAATTCAGTTCAGCGAATTTTTATTCAAACACCCCCAAACTTGGGAAATATAAACAAGAAACTTAGTGGGGTACAAAGAAGACCTTTTAAAGTAGCCTTAATGATAAGCATTTAAATAATTTCTACCGAAAATAAGTGTAGTAAATTGCTTGCTTGATAGAGAACATTTCGCCGATACTTTTTTCAAAGAGTTTTTGTTTCCAAAAGAACGTATGTATCGGAGGGTAGCTGTGTACTTATTATGCCTCATTACTCAATTTTATAAATCTTTGATGATAGCACTTTTTCCTAATTCCTTTGTTATAATTCGCTCTCAATTCCTCGTGTCAGTGTACGTGTTAGTTTCAGTTGTTTCATTTCACGGGTGGTATAATATTGCGACACTTGAACACCACATCAACACTCAACAACAGCTGTGTATTGCCGAGGGAGGAAGAGTTACAGGAAGAGTTACAGATCATGATCTGGTTACAATGTCACCATCATGATCTGTAACTTTGGCTCCTTTGTGACCCTTTATTTTCGTGTTATAATGTCACAATGATTCCTCTCGGTAAAACGATTATATACAGAACATTAGAGTTTAGTTTATTCCCGATAATACATATATTTTATCGATTTAAACTATATTATAAAGCTTGGTGTAAGTGAGTGCTCTCCCAAAATAAAGGAAATTGCCACAAACACTCAGTTTTATGGCATTCGTCTTTAATACCTGTGTTGGTAATTGTTTAATGCTTAGGTCTATAACTCCATTCGGGATTTACTATGGTTTTCTTTTATTTTTATTTTCCGTTTTTATCAGATTGTGAAAATTTGCGGTCGTATGAAAGTATAAACGCATCTTGTGAACCCTGGCTTACCACTTTTTGACTCCACTTTTCAATCAGCTTTGACGATAGATTTAAAAACTTTTCAAAAACTTTCCGACTCTTGTCTTCTTATCTTTTTTGAAAATCCTGATCACTTTTTACGATCAAATGGGCATGTTCAGATGTTCTTTTCCTATTTAAATCCCAACTTGATGTGAAATTCGTGATAAGGCGTGTTTCGGTTGACGTTATAACTACTCAAAAACCAGCGAAAATCTATCGCTCTGGTTAAAATGCCATTATCTTGCAAAGGTCTCAGGATGTCTGCATATTATTATTATGACTCTGAAACAACTCTCCTTTTAACTGAAATTCCCGCCTAGGTACTGAATATTCTAATCTTAAATTTGATTATAATTTAGTGTGTTTTTGGAGGGCACTGCATTGCTGGAATTACGACACCCACATCACATGGTTTTCTTATCTCTGGCACACGTCGCACGGGACGCAATTGTAACTGCTCTCAATACTTGACGCTGCGGCATCATGGAGAAATGATAACATTCTGATTGAAATGCTATGTGCTACATTGAGTCATTGTGCACATTACCTCATCCTTAAAATAGTTGCGTGATAGATCTCAAAAACTATGATAATCCGCATTCCTGAGCAGCGTTTTTTCCTGGATTCTTGAGACAGACAGTCAAGGAATGTCAAATATTCTGAAGTGCAGGACTTGTGTCGCTGCAAGAACACGGTGCATGTGTACATATATCACCCCTGGTAATACGCATATTAATGGTAATGTAATTACATATCCAATTATCTGGAGGGGTATGAGGTAATGGGGCAGGCCACCCGGGTCTAGGTCCATCACTCTATTGCAGGTCCTCTGGGAGTGATAAACAGCTGATGGCCACGTCACTATCAGGGTTTAGAATTGTGATTTGATGACGTCAGAACGCCCCTGCATCGTGCACGGTGTCTGCGCAGGGTAGCTATTAGTCTGCCACCCATGTGGCTTGTTAGGATGTCCTGAGAGTGCTACCACCTTATATGCCACCTTCCGAGCCCTCAAACCAATCATGTGCAATTAATGAATTCCCAGAAGAGTCCTCACATTTTATTACTATTATTAATGGTTATGTGGGATAATAACTCATTTATGTTTTATTGTTTCCATGTAATGAAGTTGCCTCTTTTTGTCCACCTGTTGTCTGAGCTGTGCCAGAGAGTCACTTTTCCTGGCGAACACAAGGAGCGAAGAGCTCCATCTTCTGTGACTTTTTAACACTTTAACGCAGCTGTATACTACATGCAATCGAGGCATTTATACTGGAGTCAGTGATTTGATCACGGGTATTTATAGACATTATAATCGGCCCCCAAGTTAAGCAAATGTAATAAACACACCGGAGGGGAGCAGAGTTCAGCATAATGCATGAATTTTATTACACTCGCTATCATTTGACATCGGGAGGTTCTAACATAGGTTCTAGTTCTGCTGTGGCTCCTGGTTTCTGCTAGCTTCTCTATCGTCTGATGTTAAAATGATGGGATGGATCATAATCTTCCCTCTCTACTCACACGACACACATACTCATATAGAGTAGAGGTTACTATCAGCCCCCTGACCTGTCATCAGATCAACTCTGGTTTGGGTGCCAGGAAGCTGTCCTTGTAAACGCGTGTGCGTGTTGATTGCGTCTTGTTCATCTTTCTAGATATCACGATGTCTTCAGCTCTTCGTTGTACCTCATGACGTTTTCAGATCAGCTCTTTATTATACCTCCTTCTCGTAATCATTCTTGGTATTTGATCGGAAATAAATCCATTATATTGACTAATTTACACGTAACATGCCTACTTTTCCTCTCATTATGCCTTTAACAACACCAGTTACATATTACAATTTGAAGAGGAATATTTGGTTCGGTTAATTGAATTTTATTTCGGTCCAAATTATCTTATCGTGTGCAGGGTGCTGGTTAGTTCTATTTTCTGCCTTTAAACGTTGTAATTTGTCTTCAATAATACATCAACGAAGGATTTTATTAGGTTTTTACGAAAATTAGGTAATGGATTATTCGTTGGTTTGGATTTTGGAATGAATCTTGCTCTCGACTTTTAACATCAGAGTACTCTTAAATAAGAGTGTTCTGAAATAAGAAACTTTGAAATAGCGGATAAAATTTACTATGTATGACTGGATCCTTTCATGAACCACGATACTTTGGCTTATCTTTAGGTCGATACTATCCTCACGTCATCACATAATCAGCTGTATTCAAGATTATTGCATACTGTGTCAAGTGGAAATCTCTGAATGTATGTGTTATGACTCACTTACTCCTACACTGCCAGTAACAGTGTACACGAGTATAGAAATAACCCTGCAGTCTGGTAAAACCAGTAACGTACACGAGTATAGAACTAACCCTGTAGTCTGGTAAAAGCAGTAACGTACACGAGTATAGAACTAACCCTGCAGTCTGGTAAAACCAGTATCTGTGTTTGTACAGCTGCCTCTGACACGGGTAGCAGGGTAAGGAGTGAGAAACCCCTGTGTACACATGTAGCACTCTCTCCCCAATGATCGGTTGTGGGGGTTGACGTCATTATTATAGTTTAAATTGGTTATTTGGTGACGTTGTTACGCCTAGATGTAATTTGGGAGCTGTATATTTTATGCAAGAGAGGTTTCGTTAACACCACGTTGTTTATCAACACTCCTCATATTATACGGTTGCTTCGAGTTGTTTTTATAATGGCTTTTTACTGTTTTTGTAGGGTGTGGTAATGGCCTCTTCGAGCTACCAGACGAGGTATTATATATGAAGGTGGAAGTAATGAAAGTCTATATTTAAAGGCGTTAATCTGTTGATGGCCGACTGGTAATGCTTCTGAGACTTCCCTCGACACTTTGCATGTTTGTATCTCCTTTTCAAAAACAGTAAAGCAATAAAACCTGACGTTTTTGTCCGTGGCGGCGTGGCATTACTTTTTTCTGAATTGACGAAAGAATTGTCGTATTTGGAAGGCATTCGTGTCGCCTTTTTGGTAAAGTCATTGTGCAGTTTTGTGCTCAAAGTTCAGTATTCGGTCCATCACTCTGTGTGAAACTTATGCATTTCTTTAACAATATTTCTCAATTTTTGTGGTGAGCCCATCTTTCCGTTTCATATTTGTGGTAAGCCCATCTTTTCATGTCGTTTAACTTCGAACTTCTCTGCACCAAGATATAATCTGTGTAATAACAGGAGATGAGTAGCAGAGTTTGGTATGATTTTTACATCTTATCTATTCTTATTTTTTGTTGCAGTCTTTGTGTGTTACTACAAGAGGCGAATACATCGCAACATTATTACCAGAAGGTGCAGAGCAAACCCTGTACGGAGCCCTACGGTTTCAGTTCCATTTGTGTACCGGTATAGGGTTGACAACTTCCTCGGTAAACATGATATGATTAATAGTTTTGTATACAGTTTTAGAATCTTCTTGACTTACATGAGTATATGGAAACACATACATGGTGGAAAACTTGAGAAATGTGGGAGGTATGTCTCTAGAAACGTGAGGTATTTTTCCTGGATTGAGTAGTTCACGTGACCCTTCATTCCCTGAGAAACCACAGACAGCATATATCATTCTAACGGATAATGAACTTCCGACAGTTCCTTCTTGTGTTTTTATATCTACTAGATGTCTTCCGGGCAGTCTCGAGCAACAACGACTATTAGCTTCATGGCAATACGGCAGTCCTTCGACGGACTCCATATGAGGTTGACCTTCATGAAACTCTCTTAGATAGGAATCGCATATCTTCCGATCTCCGTTGACATTTGACAAGAGAGTTCGAGGTTTCATTTGTGCTTACTTTCAAAGGAGTAAGATCTTCTGCTCAAATTACACGGGAAGGACAAAACATCGAGTGTGCAATTTGCTGGTCTAACTTCAAAGTGTTTTCTGCTCACAATTTCCAAATTCCTTAGCATTTTAGAGAGTATAGATCTGAGCGCGCACCTACTGCCATACTTTCAACATTTCACGGAATGTTTCCCTTCTATTTTCTCTGCGTTGCTATATCACAACTCCAACGCTTAGTTTGACGTCACAATGGTTAACCTACTCCTGCTGTCACAGCTGGTGCAGTTGTTCGAACGCCCCTCCTAACGACCTTGTGACGACCCTAACGACCTCTGACTACTTCCTAACGACCTGTACACTAGGGACACTGCGTGTTTACACTAATGATCCATGTGAGCGTGTGATTCTAGAAGGTGCTGAAACTCCCTGATTTCCTTGCCTGATATATCAGAATTACTCTTCCAAATCTGTAGCATATGGTACTGCGACTCAGTGTGAAAAGTTGCAGTTGTGATAGTTTCAACTCTTCTCCTGTGCCCGTGTAACGGTTACAAAGCTTGCTAAAAATAGCGAGTATTTCTGATTCAATATAAATCGTTATTGCTTTTACTACGAAGGTATTTATCGATAGGGCTAATTGATTAGTTTATGTGTCACTACGCATATTTGTCGTGCCCTATCATAAGTCACCAGCAGCAAGTCATTGTCGTCATACCGTCATTGCATTTTAAGCGTGTTTCCTGTTACTATAGCTCGAGGACAATCATCGAACAGTTCAGTGTGATGTCATTATCAGGATTTTAAGTGCTCGATTGATGACTTAGACCCGTCTATAATCGGCGGCAGCACCTGTATATATTAGGAATTGCTGAGCATGCCCCTTGTTGTCACAGCTATTCAATTGTCTCTCCTGAATCTGTCCCTCATAGATGACCCACCCAGCTACAATTACATTTTGTCATCCCTGGTGCGTTACACATTTCTTGGATTTGAAATTTCTAAGATTTTTATGCTGTGGGGCACCTGTCATTTCTCGTCTGCCGTTGCCCTTTTATCGCTTCACATAATATTTCCAAAAATTCGACATTTTTGATCTCCTGGATTTCTTTGATCATCCCCATATTGTGAGGTATCATCCAGCTCTGACATATTCTCCTTTTATTACCGAATATTTCTTCAGATATTTCTGTCAAATTTCTGTCACCCGTGTCGGTGTTCACGCCTACTCTTACATTGCCTGACATGTCAGATATTTGATAATAATGTTATCTCCCCTTTAAGTGTGTAGTGTTATCAAATTTCATGCTTGTATTACGCTATTTTACAGCCCCCACTCACATATATAACCGCGCTGTTATCCGTACACATAATATACTAATATGTTATTATGTAATCATATACATTTTGATGGTAATAAAAGAAGATGTGCTTTCCTTGGTTGTCTGTTACGCGAGAGAATCTAGGATGGTTGCTGGTTATCGTACTGTGTTATAGGTGATAGAATTGAAGTCATAGAATTACGGTTTTATTTAAAAATGCGGAAAATTGTGTCCGTCATGAGTCACTATAGAGGGCTTGTTCCGCTATGTGAAATCATAGTATATTAGCTTTTGTGCGTTAGTTACACATGATTCGTCATTCTTTCGATTTTAAAGGTTGTGCCTTTCATAATTCATAAATCATAGTGACTATCGATTATTGACAATGCTTGACTATTGCATTAATAATCCGTGACTTTTGACCATCCGAATCTTTGGCGCTACATACCCGCGCTTTTCAAATTAAAAATAATCTAGTAATTCATTTTCATATGATTTTAATCGAGTTTTGTTTATTTATACCTAAGCTCTAAATCAATTGACAGAATAATTTCGCCCGCTATAGCATACACTCCCTTCTCCTTATTAAACGCACAGCTGCCCCATGTCAACATTGGTTTTCCTTCAATTATTATTGTTGTTAACAACAACAAAAACTTCATTCCTCCTTTCATGAGTACCTAGCGAATTGGTCATCTTTGGAAGCTTTAAAAGTTTCGTAGTTACTAATCACTTGAAATTTAACATCTTTGAACTTGTTTGGTTTGTTGATACTTGTTAGTTAGCTCGCGCAGTTACAATTGACAAATAAAGCCATGACTATGTTTGGCGTGGATTTGAAATTTAAGCCATCCTCTCTCTTCGATTGGATATCATCACCTCTTTGAGAGTTAACCTTTGAGAATGAATATTTTTATACCAGGAATGACCACGCGCGCGAGAAAAAAGGCGTTTCATGTTCATCGACTTCATTGTGACGGTGTGAATTGCCTATTGTACGAAAACATCGTAGACTGTTCAGGCCGGTAGATTTCAAATTTGTTAATTTAAAAATCTAAATTAATAACCCTTCGCCTGTTTTTCATGGGTCATATTCGTGCGTGTTTAACAAACACATACCCCAAAATAATTCATGGATTCCGCACTGTTTTTAAAAAGAAATTCATCCCCGAACATCCAGAATCATGGTTGTAGTCTACTGGTCTGTATCTCAGAATATTCAGTTTATACCGTATTAAACATTCACCAAAAGCTGCCTGCTGTCTATGTATATCATGTTACTCTAGTGTTGTTAGCGCGTGTGTTCATGTTTTAAACTTTTAAAGTTTTAAATCTCCCGTCAAAACACACTCCACTTATTGGTGTTTTCTTGACGCCAGCCTCAATTTTGAAAAAAATGTTTTTTCCTTTTTGTAAATTTCAACGTTTTTGTGCGTCGTCCCACCCCAACTTCCATTTTGAAAATTCCTTTTTGCGCGCCGTCGTTTTTCAACAAAACACCACATCCCACTCCTTCCACTGTCTGAAAGGTCTTCCCAGACACTTTCACCACCATGATATATTCTGCTCACTCTAAATTAAGTGTTTGCTATGGTGTGTTAATTAATGTTTAATTCTAGTCTATTAATAATACCTCCACCTGTATTATATGAAACGCGCCGTGTTTTTCCCTTGTCATTACGTATTAATTTACTGGGAGTTCATCTCACCACTTCCAACAGTATAATACAATAAATGGAGATTAGAAAAGTACATTTTATGAACGTCCTCTTTTTATGATGTGATTTTTGTTGAGGGCGAAAAATGAGCTCTTATCAAGATCATCAATGCACCATTTTAAATCATGATAATGGCGTCACTATCTCAAAACCATTTTACTCACCGTCCTGTCATAGCACTCACATTGAGCCTCAACAAGTCCAATATGACAAGCACCCTTCTCCTCCTTCTCCACCTGCACTACTCGCACTACTACTGATACTGGTGGTGTTATCACAGTCTTCATAATGATACTGCACAGTCAGGTAGTCTATCACCACTTGTATATAAACACAGCATCGTGTTGAGCTGCAGTACGATAATTTGAAAATTTGTAAATTTTACTTATCATCATTCGTGTACTCTGTGTGATTTTACTATTTTATATTTTGATTTTGTGTACAAATTTTACTGAAATTGACCGTATTATTTTGGCGTATCTGCCTGATGCCTGAACAAATATTAATTGACCTCCTGGAGCAATCTTTTTACCTGCTTTGAAGTCTGAAAAAACCTCGCTTTTCTCAAAATTTTAGTTTTTTCTCCTAAGCCCAGCCCTCAGGAGCCTTCAACAACTGAGGTTTTTAGCACAGTAATTCAGCTTAGTGTTTTTAATCCTAATTACCGGCAGAAGGCACAGTCCAATGTTGTGGTCCTTGTCCTTCAGACGTATTTACCTGTTGTGTCTGCTCTTTCCAAACACGTGTCTGGGATAATGATACGAACTGGTATTTGGATATTTTAAACGCCTTCCACCGCCTTCACCCGGATAGTACGGTCTATTGAATTCGATTTGCTACGGCAAACACTCGTGGTTTATATTGAGATACTACGCTGGCATAACATAACACTGGGTGGTCTCCTCGCGTAGAAAGCCTAAATCTGTTAAACTTTGTATGTCATCTGAGCTTATCTTCAAATTATGTAATTTTCCGACTATTTTAAAAAGGAATGTTATCTTGCTTCATGTGTTAGGTTTAATATCATTACGTTTATCATGAGATAAAATTTTAAATGCGTTTAAATGAAAGATGCTCTGTCACACGATTTTCAGTTTCTGCTTTTTTTTGTGTCATTTTAGAATGTAGGGAGGGGTCGGGAAAATGATCTTATTCTTCTCACAACAAACCATGGTCGTGGTTTCATTCTTCTGCTTCCATTTTGTACACTGACTGCCTTGTTTTCTTTGCCATTTTTCTTGTATTCTTAAATGGGGAATTCCCAGCGTATTTGGGTTCGTTTTGGCAATTTTTTTGAATATTGTAATACTATCCCATCGCTACCACTGATCTGACACTTGTCACTCCACCGATGCTCACACTAAGAGTAAACTCCTAGTACCTTGTGTCATGCATTCTACTCTCCCTACCAGGTGCATCACAACTCTTTAGTCTTGTTACAGGGGACTGCAATTCACTCCGCGTTATCATATGCTCCGAGTTTCAGCGAAATATTTTACTATTTAATTCTCATCAAAATAATATGACATCATGATCTTCAATCATCACACTATTCCTCTCTCTTAATCTCTCTCGAGCATAAAGGATCACATGAAGTGCTGTACACACACTGCACAATAGTGCGAACTGGTGGAATGGAGGAGGGGGCACTCTATTTTTAGGAAATTCGTCATCTTCTGCTGCCCCTCACTCACTATATAATTTACTATCTGCGCGCTCTGTTATTTAAATTATGTAATATATAGTCACTTTATTATATTTTGTGAAGAAGACACAGGTTTATACGCGCATTGTTTCCCGAATTACATTATTAATATTACTATTACAAATGTTTTGTGCACCTGTTAGGAACATAATAAATTTATAATTGAGACGGAGGGGGTGATACCCCGCGCAATAAAATAGGCTGTTATTTTCAACAGTTTGGAAGCGCGCACAAGGTAAATGACCTCATTGTGACCGCCTATTTATTCTGAGCGTATGTTAAATGATCTGTGATCAATGTCGGAGGTGTCGCCAAATTATCACATGATCAGATCACTTTGAAAAGGGAGGTAACAAGATCACGTGATCAAAACCTGTCTGTTACAGCTGATGGTTTATAATATGTGTGCCTGAGTGTAATAATTGTTACAGATTTTATGAGGGGTTGTTAGGTTATTACACGCTTAATGCGTGTTGTTCTGGACCATATGCGACTTTTCATATTACATAGACTATGTGACACGTGTATTTTCAAATCTTATGCGTATTGTAACACATCTTGTGCGTATTGTTACACTATTATGTATTGTAACATGTGTATTCATATTGTTACAAATGCGTTATTGTTGCTCCCACTGCCTCATTGTGATTACGTAGACCCTCGCCCTCCCCCCTCATTTGCAAGTTTCTCAATATAGCCGTTACGTAATATATGCTGCTTGGTTGATGTTGTGAAATACCCGCACACACATGTTATTCTTAGAACTGCAATTGGCACGAAGTCTCCTTTAATAGCACTTGTTTAACACTTGCCCTGCAATAATTCGTTGTTTCTTCTCTTAATAAAGATTACAGAGCATGTTTCGTGTTTTCTGTAAGTGAAGCAGGGATTTTCTAAACTATCTCAAATATTCTAAGTTTTTGCCGCTTAATATTTTGAAATCCTATGGATGAAGGGTTTTGTCAAGTTGAATTTACAAAAAGCCGCAACTTTCAATATTACCACGTTACATTCAGGCTACTTTTTACTTCGATCTAGAATATCGCATTCTTTACGGTTTGCTGTCTTAACAGTTTTGCTTTCTCATAAAACTTGTGCTTTTAGTACTTTACGAAGTTACTTTTCACAAAGAGATCATCAGGAAATGGCCTCCACCGCGCCACTTGCTATAAGTATAATCCATGTTCCTTGTTCCATGTTCCTCTTGAATCCTTCACCGGTGAACCGTTAGAAAGAGCAGCATCTCTCAACTTTCCAGAACAACGTTAGGCTTTGCTGCACATTAACAAACCTTTAATATAATCATTTGCACATATAAAACATACATGATGAAGTTACAAGATCGTTATGCAATGTGCTGTATATTCTGCAACTTTCAATGGTTAAATGCGATTAAACGGGCTAGTGAAGTCGCTAGGCCCGCCACCTGCATCAGGCTCCCTCCTCCTCAATTATGTGTGTACGTGTGCATTACATGTTATACAAAGGCTAACGTACCTGTCATGTCGTGCCCTGCCCACCCCAGCACACTGCAAACAATCAATATGCAGGTCATATTAAACGCAATGTTACAAATATAACGCAAATCCCTCTCTTATTGGTTGAGCTATATTCGCATATTGTCTGCACGTACTTCTGATTCTTTTTCTCTCTCACTCGATATATTATATGCTGCTTATTACTTGGAGTCTGCTGTCATGGAGTCTGCTGTCATCATGATGGAGTCTTGACCTTTTGACGCGGTCAAGTCTTGTCAATATGTTAAACAATATTCATGCAGGGAGTGAGAGACACCTCCAGTTTTCTGGTAGTCTGTCGCTTGGTGGGGGAGTGGGAAATGATCGTCTTCTCATCAGAGTGTCAGGTCGCTGTGTTACACAGGAATAGGTGTCTATTGAGAGAGTAGGTGACTGAGAGTGACATCATTGTTATGGTTCACAATGGTTAATCGATGACATTTACTGCAATTCCCTTGTGCACTATTGGGGTTGGTGACGTTCAAAGTTGAAAAGCCGAGCACCCAATTCATCATGGAGGAAGGAGGGGACTAGGCGAGGACTGGAGGATGGGGTGATCTATAGTACTTGGGTGTGTGTGATGTCATATTGTGTGATGTGTCATCATCTCATATCATCACTTGCATACTCTTCTCCCACTTTCAAAGTGCACGGTACCATGACATGTTGCAGTGCTGTCTGCAATGTGTTGAATGAGTAATGCGTTCTATCATTCTTCTTATTTCTTGTTCCTCCCATATCTAATTGGTACAGGTTTGTTCTGTAGACTCTTGCTACAGACTCTATACTTTGACAATACGCACCTTGCTACAATGTAAAATGTACAATGTATATGTTTGATTGTATGTTTGGCAAGATCCATGTCCTCCTCTGACAGACCCTGGACTCTGGTACATGGCCCGTGTGTGAGCCTGGCAATCAGATTACAGGGAGCAAGGAGAGACCCTCTCCTCTGGTGTATTATCCTAGTCTGATTGTCCCTTTCCTGATCTCATTCCAAACTGTCAACATTCATTCATCTGACGACCTTGAACTTTCCGAGAAGAATGAACTGATTCGGATTGTTTTCCATAGTCCTCATTGAGTAGCTCCTTTACTTGTTTTCATGATGTATTCAGTAATTCATTTCGTTTTGTGAAGTGCTGCGCGCGTTTCAATGTGTCCTTGTAGCGAATGGTTTTTACTGTGCAGTCCTTCAATTCCAATGCTGCTTGTTTGTAACTGAGCAGGAGCAGTAGCGACATTCCATGAACATTCCTGTTTCCTAATGTAATGCTTGAAATATTTCACATGCTCTGCTTCAAGTCAAATCTCATCATCTCCATCAGCATCCAATGAGTTTATTTTCCTCCATTCTCCTCGCAAGAAAAATTCATATAAACACTAAAAAATTCATATAAACACTAAACTCATATTGTTTACAAAACCAGTTTGTTGTGCTTTAACTCGTTCTGACTGAGCAGTAGAATGGAGACCTGAACAAATGATTTATACTCTGTGTTATGGAGACAGCCGAGTTTAGGATAAATATACCGGTGACCTTCGTTGATTTTCCTCTGAAACTCACGGGCCATATGTCAAGGTGTGGTTAATATTCCAAACACAGGATGTTGGCATACGGTGTGTTTATTTCATTTCCGGCAAATAAATAAATAATATTTGTAGAATTATAATGTAGCTCTGGTGTCGAATATTTCTATTGAATCTATCCTTTCTTAACTGAATTTAACAAACAATAATCGAGGAAGACAATTTGTCTTCTCTTTGGCAAATTTCCTACGTTTTGGAGCAGATTTTAGTTCTATTCGGTTGGAAAGCTCAATTATCGCGATTTTTCACTTTTATTCATTGCTAACGAAAACTGAGGTTATAAACGTTATGTAATATGTTACTTTTATTACTATGAACTGCTATGAAGCGTCTCTAACTATAGGTTCGTTCTACTGCGTACAAGTTCATAATCCTAATGATCCGCTGTCTGCGTGCTTAAACACATGATGTTTGCTCAAACACACGTTTGCTTTCACGTTACCCGCGCAACACTTCTAACACAGCCTACACATCTTACAGAACAATGTAAACAATGCACAGAATGTATCATCTACACCCATATATACCTACATTGTTGATTGTACATTATTTTTTCAATGTATAGTAAGTAGGTATAGCATGTACTATAAACCTACTGTGTGCGTTCCTGACTTTTGCTTGCAAAATTATCCGCCACTTATTACCTTGTTTGGTCGTTAATAGCGTTTATTTCGCCATTAATGAAACTCATTCTTTTAAAATCAAACATGAGCAGTCGAATTCGTCAAGTTTCTATGCCGACTGAAATATTTATTAATATTATTTGCGCGTTATATTTTATTTATCGTTCATATGCGACGATGCATATTTGAAATTCGTATTTTCGTCATAGTTATTCGTCCATTCTCGACATTTCATTTTCACCTTTTTATGTCCATGCGTTCTAGACGCATTTTAATCACATCTCGTTTTAAGACTATAGTGATTTTTTCATCAGAAAGTCCATGATATTTATTACCATATGCTAGTTATCATAATATCTATCTAATAACAATGGTTTTGTCAGCAAAGGAAAGCTAATCGCCATGTCCAAAAGCTGATGATCACAGTCTCTAGATGCCTTTAAAGATCTGCTGATGCTGGTATGCAGACAGAAGGTCCCTCCTTTGCCAAGACCGTTGTCAATGCCTCTTACCTGAGCCGAAAGGGCTCCGGGACTTGTGCCGTCAGACCAATTCCCACTACCAACTTCCAGACCGAGACTTCGAGTAGTCTCAAAGTTAAGCAGCGTCTCACCCAGCTTGCCAGAGAGGAGGCTAGAAACGACAAAGCTTTTCAACCCGTTCAAAGACCCCTATCTGCAGAACCGTACATGAAGTTCTTGGAACAAAACGGTTCAAGTCCATCTCAGATCCAAGATGGAGTGTTCTCCTTTCCTACTGAGAGCCATTCCGAGCCGAACCTAGTGAAACCCCGCGTTCTGAAACCCAGGGTCATAACAAACTCTGATACTCCTCTGAGTCAGATATTAGGATCGGAGTTATTCTCTGCTGGATCCATTCCCACCAACAAGGAAATCGACAGAGTTCTGGATATGATAAAAGCTTTCAGACAACAGAACTGCTCAACAGCAGAAAGGAAATGCAATGGAAAGGAGGAACTGATCAGAAGACATTCCGATATCACTGATCTGAGATCAAACAGTAAGAGGAGGATTCAGGACTCGCCCTCTAAAACATCCCATTCGCCATCAACTTCTCCGATCACACCCTTCACATCAGTTAACAGTGCCTTCAAGCCTGTCAGTCCGTCTAAGAAGGCACATACAGAGGAGCCGATCCCTGAAGAGAAGGCAGAAGACATTGTCAGTCCCACAGAAAGCTCAGCTCAAGAAGGACTTCGGACAAAATGATGACCAACAGCAGAAGCTGCTCGGACTAAGAAATCTCGTCCAGCTTCAATCGTCATCTCAGTCGATGGCAAGTCTCCTGAAGTGTCCAAAAAATCGGAACCTATGCCATCTTCCAGTAAATGTTCTTCTAATCATTGTGACTCTCCTAGGGTGGTTCATCCTGAGCATCGTCACTCCCCAAAGACTGAGCTAAAGCAGGCTTCATCAGCATCTCCTGGTTCACTCAAGCGAAAAGAGTCTTCCACTGGAGGTTTCAGTGTCAGGAACCCGACTGCAACGTCTTCTTTCAGTTCGCAAACTGAAGCCTCCCTCCCAAAACCTTACAGTTTCAAGTGTGAACTGGAGAACTTTGTTCCGAATCACTCTCTGTCGAAGAGAAATAGGCTAAAGTACCGGCGGTGTTCCCAGCCGTGTATAGCAAGCAGCACACTCAATGAAGACGAAGGCATTGAGAAACTGCCCCATAGGTATGCTCCCAACACCCACCCCAGAGCAAGGCTACCCTCCCACTTAGCAGCCTGTTCTGGGAACCACCCGCCTGTATCTTACCTCAACTCATTTGGTAGGTCGAGGTCGTTGCAGGTAAATCACATAGCTTTGCATGAATTTAGGAATCTTCAAATTAACAATGAAACTAGGATACAATGTTCTGAACTGCCAAATGGGGAACAAAATCATGTACCCGAGTCAATCGACACTGATGGCATAACTAAGGAAGTGTCAGATGAATCAAATAGAGAACATCAGATGTTCATCTCTTCAAGCAGTGAATCAACGGACCAAGTTATGTCAGAAAGACCACAGCAGTATGAATCCCCCATTGACGGTGTTGAAAGTATTCAACCGGATAAGAAGCAGGGTGAATCTGCTGCCCCTTGTCCTGATTTGGATCACATCAGAAACGCTTTCAGAAGGATAGGTCGAAAGTATCTTTCTGATCAGCGTACAAAGCCAGAAGCTCACCCTGAAATTGAGAGTAAAAACACTCTCTCGTTCGTCTTCAGTGGCAACCAGGAGTTGCAGGATAAAGTGAGAAATTTCTTCCAGCAGACGAACAAGTCTTATTGCAAAAGGCTAATAAGACAGCGGTTTGTATCAAACCTCTCAGACTGCCCTTCAGAAGCCTCAGTAGTGGAGTACCGGGATGAGGATGCTGAGGGCAGGGATGCCAGTGATTTCACTGAAATCATCAACGCCCACATGGTGGAAGAAGCATCCTCAAACGTGACAGAAAGCCTCCAATCAGTGCTACTGAAAAGTGAGGGGTTTCTTTCGAACAAATGTGATACCGTCGGTAACTGTGATAAATTGAAGAAGTCAGAAAAAAGCATCTTCAAGTTTGATAATCTCGCTTCTTCCCAACTCTTATCACCAGCTTATCAGAAAGTTCCTCCATGTGAGATAACTCACTCCACGCCCGTTCAGAACGGTACCCCTCCCCTCCTCTCCAACCATGCCACATTCGACTCTGCTACCAGTGTGTGTTCGGAGCGGGTTTCTGACAGGAACAGTAGCAAGACATCCCGGGACTCAGGGTATGGGGACTCCACATCGGCTTCCAGCGAGATCTTAGACCCTCCAGAGCAAAGGATTCGTAGTTCATCACTCACCTTGATATCCAAACTGAAGCCTCTGTTTCGGATAAAGAAAGAAGTGAATGGAGAGCTTGAAAAAGATAACCCTTTAACCGTATATTCGATGACCACCCTATCTCGGAGTTGAAGAAGAGTGTGGATGATCTCATTGCCAGACGAGCCTCCCTGCCCAATGCCCCTGCCTCACCCTCGCCTCACAGCTCCCCTTACAACGAGGATAGGCCGGTCTTTGACAGCCCTCCAGAGCTTGCTACTGGCGATGAGGCAGGACCAACTCTTGCTCCTGTGGACTCTGGGGTAACTGATGGGAGTCAAGAAGAAGAAGAAGAAAAGGTGTTTTGTCATCTCAGGAAGAGCTACGAAGATTTAGCTTCAAAACCTGACTTAACCGAGTCAACGCCTTGCTCACTTGGTAATTACAGAAAATTATAACCATTATTGAAGCAGTACCTTACATGACCCTTTCATGACATTTCTCGTTCTATCGGTCGTTGGTTCGCGTTTGAGGTATAGATTGTCAATGTATTAAAGGCAGGAACAAATTTACATGAAACTTGTTAATTTTGGGAAAGTTTTTAAGCTAAGTGTACACAACATTACAATGTCTAACTCTAAGGTGCTGCTAATTTGTATCCCTGCCAGGGAACCTTATTGTTTACAAAGGATCTCAAAGTTCCTGCACAGCCTAAAATAATTTTTTATCTGGTCAACAGGGTTTTTAATTGACTTTTCCATCTCGAAAACAGTCACTGCGTCACTGAGTGTACGAAATAATACCAAGCCTAACCAATGACATGAGACTTTGATTCATGATCTTGATGAAATTACCGAATGTAACAAAAACCCATGACATGAAAAACCTCTCCGGTGTTTAAATTTTCCTCGATTCCTATAATCGTCAATTCATTTCAGGACATTTCTCGCTACAAGACATCCAAGAAATACTAGACAGTTTCGATGTGTTAAATCACCAAGCATCGTCAGACGATAATGAGTTTCACGAGGTAAGAAACAACAGTAGTGTTATCACTTGACACTGCATCTGCTGCTCAGCAGTGTAATATCATGTCGAGCAGTGGTGCATCATCATAGCAAAAGTCATGATATGTATGATCATAGCTGTGATGATTGATGAAGGAAGCATTATTCATATCGGTATTTTCGTGTTTTGATTGCCAGTTTTACTTCTAATCAAATGACAGCATACTTTATTGTACGGTGTGTTTTTGGATGATTTCATCGCAGTTTGAACCAATCAACAACTCACATTTTCAATAAATATTCATTGGCCTATACTCACAGGTGCAAGAGATGCTCCAATCGAAGATGACGATTGCCCTGAGCTCCATATACGACTCCCTGATTAACTCCAAGATCCCACCGAACTCTAAGCAGTACATGTCCAGACCCGTACTTGACGATGTAAGATTGTGGTTACTGGTTACAGAGTGTCCTATTTTTAGGGCTACACTCGGCTATTATTAGGCTACACATGTTATTTGGTAATTTTGTAACGTCCTATTGTTGGATGGGCTGTAATGAATCTAATTTTAGCTGACGGCTATTTTCTAAAGAATGTGTGGGAAGATAGTTTTAAATTCCTTCATATTAGATTAAAATAGAAAGCGATTCGGCTGAAAGAATTTTTCCCTATTATTCATTCCAGGCGTGTCACGTGAATTAAGGAATTTACTTCCCCCTGAAAAACCAAATTTAAACAAAAAAATCAAGTTATCAAGAATTCTGTGAATGAAAATCGGTTAACAAAGCAGAGAATTATAATTGAAACATCGACCATTAAACTTTTGATTGAGCATCATGGCTCTTAAATTCGCCTCTTTACACCCACCCATCTGAGTCTGCTAAAACTCGGTTCTTCTGAACTTGCTCCCCTAACTTGCTCTCTAACTTAGCCCTTCTCTTACTCCTTTCACTCCCTAGCTTAACCCCCTTTCTTACCCCCCTCACGCCCCTAACTTACTCCCCCATCTTGCTCTCTCCTCACTTGATATCCCCTAACTTACTCCCCTCGTTTACTCCCCTTACTTGCTCTCCTAACTTGCTCTCTTCCAATCCCCCATCTTGCCATCCCCTCACTCACTCTCCCCTATTACTTCCTCCCTTCACTTCCCCAAGTCACTCTTCTAACCTAGTCCCCTCTCCCCAGATGCTGGACTATCTGGACGAGAAGCTGGAAGTGGAGGAAGATAACGCCGAGGTCCTCGAGCTGGTCGGTCTTCTCGAGACCTTCGAGGACTTTGTGGATCTCCACGACGAGATCATATCGCGGAGTTACTACGAAAACGAGACGCTACCCGAGCTGAAGAGTCCGGCGGTCACCTCGGAGAAGGGGGATGAGATAGAACCGGGGATCTACCGGATGGTGGGCCTGCACAAGAACAAGGGGGAACCCCTGGGGATCACCCTCAAGAAGGATGATAATAAGGTGGTGGTACACAGGATACTACAGGGAGGCATGATAGATAAACAGAGACTGCTGCATATCGGGGATGTGATCATATCAGTCAATGGGGAGGATGTTCCACCTGAGCCTGACATGATACAAGTAGCTCTCAGAGGTATGTGTATTCAATTTACAATGTACATTGTACAACTTGTAAAATACATTAAAGTGTTATGTACTCACCATTTACACTCCTAGGAGGTAGTGTGATCTTAAAACTTGAAAAGTTATTTCCTGATGAAATTGCTGCAAAGATTTACGCCAGTCTGACCTACCTCCCACACGATCATTAAACCCCTGTACCGCAGATCAAGAGGGCGACATCCACCTGAAGATAATCCCATCGTACCGAGAACAAGCCCCCATGTGCCAAGTGTTTGTCAAAGCCCACTTCAACTACGACCCCAAGGGAGACAACCTCATCCCTTGCAAGGAAGTATACTGGCTGCTGATGATTGAAAACTTAAATTTTGAGTGAAAACCGTAGTGAACTACGGTGAACTTATTATCTTTTATGGAAGTATTGAATGTTTCAATGTACCTTGAGAAACCTTATTGATCATGAATTACTTGATCTATATTCATTCCCTACTTCCCTATGTCTCACTGACCATGAGTACCGTCTCAGGGAAGGCTGGTTTAAAGTTCAATGAGGGAGACATCCTGCAGATCGTGAACCAGGACGATCCCAACTGGTGGCAGGCTAAGTTGGAGGGAGGCGAGGGGCAGGCGGGTCTCATCCCCGGGCTGATCCTGCAGGAGCAACGCATGGCGGGCATCAAGAACGCTGCTCAGAAGAACGCAGCTGCGGGCATCGGGGCTAAGAGCAACAGTCGGAGGAAAAAGAAGAAGAACAAGAAACTCAACTACTCTGCCAACAAAAACGCCGGTATGTTTCTTGCCTGAACTTAAATCAACTCGGGAATTCAAACTTCCCAAAGTAATGAACTTCTGGGCATAAACTTACTACCTCTGATCTTCACTCAGATCTCTGAATCACACTTATAATATTTAGACCTGTTCTAGACAGGAGCTCCAAGGAGCTATTGCTCGAACAATTGTTCGGGCAAGCGTTACTTTCTAGACAGGATGACCCTTCACGCTTACCCGAGCAATCATTGGATTCGAAAATCTTTCTAGACAGGGTTGCTCGAGCTATAGTTCCTGTCAGCGCATTTCTTATATCACGTGCATAAGGAAGGTATAATGTTTCAATAACAAAACAGATATTGCGTCACAGGTCACTGCAATCAGAGCCTATTAATCAGCTTCCTATTACTTGTTCTGTCATGATACGATGGGGGGGGGTCGACCTATTTTTTGTTTTTTTTGTTTTTTTTGTTAAGGTAAATGTTGTTTTCTGAATAAAACAAAAAACAAAAAAAACAAAAAAAAACAAATAAAACAAATAAAACAAAAAAAACAAAAAAAACAAAAAAATACAAAAAATACAAAAAAATACAAAAAAACATAAAAAACAAAAAAAACAAAAAAAACAAAAAAAAACAAAAAGTTACAAAAAAACAAAAAGTTACAAAAAAACATAAAAAACATAAAAAACAATAAAAACAATAAAAAAAAAGCTACAATAAAAACAAAAAAATACAAAAAACAAAAACATAAAAAACCAAAAAACATGAAAACCAAAAAATACAAAAAATATGAAAGGGAATTTGGTTTGTACCCATTTTGCTGCTGTGGTGTCGTCTTCAAAATCAAGTGAAACCACTCTAATAAAGTATTTTGCGATAGAACGCTATTTTCCCTACTCTGAACATCTGTAACTCAGAGAGTTTTCGCCAGATTGTGTTTTACTTCGATACACATTGCTTTTAGACCTAGAGATTTTCTAGTTCTCAATTTAAGGCGATCGGTCGAAAATTTTTGTCGCAGGAGGCTTCTAAAAATGTAACTGCCAAATGCTTGAAATTACGTTTAAGACCGAAACTTTAGAATGTAGCCCTATTCGGTGATACAATGACGAAGTGATAATGGTTTCTCAATGCCTCAATAAATAGGAATGAGAAATCTACGATGAAATTGAAGCACGTAAGTTCACGTGGATGTTTTCTAGAAATTAGGGATTTCAAGAAATTTATATTTGCATAGGTCATTCGACTTGATTACCTTGAAACAAGTTCAGATGCGATAGAAACACGTAAACTTGATGTCAGTTTCTGTATTTCAGCCGTTGAGTTCACGTCGATGAGTTGAAGGAATTGATAAGAAATACGTGACCAATGTTGTTTGTTCCGAGTTAGAATAAGGTTTGGTTATGTGGGCTCGAACTGACAAAATGAATGTGAAAATGGATTTTCCACACTCAATTCAGCAGAAGGTTACTACGCCAACCTTAATAACTTGATGTATCAATAGTATTATATTTACTCTTTTATTTGTTTTAATCTATTTTGTAATTTTTGTATTTTTGTGTTTCATGTTTTTGTTTTTGTTTTTTTTTTTTTTTTATTTTTTTTTTTTTGTTTTTGTTTTGTTTTGTTTTTTTTGTTTTTTGTTTTTTTGTTTTTTGTTTTTTTTTTTTTTATTTTTATTTTTCTTTTTTTTTATTTTTTGTTTTTTGTTTTTTTTTGTTTTTGTTAAGGTAAATGTGATTTTTTTAAAAAAAACAAAAAAAACAAAAAAAACAAAAAAATATGTCGGCCACCCCCCTACGATCCACGTGACACGGTCACGTGTATCAGTGAGAGCTATTGCCCGGGTAAGAGTGCTTTCTAGACAGGAATGATTGCCCGAGCTATTGCTCGAGCAATTGCCCGGGTAATACCTCCAACTATTACCCGAGCTATTGCTCGAGCAATAGCTCGGGCAAGCGAAAAACCCCATTCTAGACAGGCTTGCTCGAGCAATAGCTCCTCAAAATTCCCTGTCTAGAACGGGTCTTAAACTCTCCTTCCAGACTTTGACTCGAATGAGCTGGTGCTGTATGAGGAAGTGGCTAAGATGCCGCCTTTTAACCGCAAGACTCTGGTGATGATCGGGGCGCAGGGCGTGGGCAGGAGGTCCCTCATCAGTAAACTCGTGCTCAACGAGCCGGACAAGTTCGGCAACACTATGCCTCGTGAGTAACGTTCCCAATGGTTGCATTGCTTGTAGACAATGATATTGTGTTGAATTATGAATTTGAAGACTCCACCTTTGGCTTTTTCGCTGTTCATCATGTAAAACGCAGCTCAATGTACTGCTTGATGTATTCAGATTCAATGCATTTTGATATATTCCGTCCCATCATGCGATCATAACTCCCTCATCCATAACCCCGTCCTCCCTCAGACACCTCCCGTCCTATCCGACCCGGGGAGAAGGACGGGTGCGGTTACTGGTTTACCACCCGGGAGAAGATGGACGAGGACATCACCAACCACAAGTACCTGGAGTACGGAGAGTACGAGGGTCACCTCTACGGCACCAAACTCGACTCCATCCGATGCGTCATGAGGTATTGCAGGATTTCTCAAAAATTACTATGTTAAGTTCGCGCGTGTGATGATCATGCAGCCCACTTCATGACTTTTATCCTCTGATAGTGATATTTCCCGATCAACGCGCAGCATTTCGGTAAAATCGCATAAAACAGTTTGACACTTGAAACTGAATCTTGCTTGCAGTACTCCCCTCTCACTCACGCCCATCATTTCAGGTCCGGTAAGATGTGTCTTCTGGATGTCAATCCGCAGTCCCTAAAGATCCTCAAAACCTCGGAGTTCGTGCCGTACATCGTGTTCATTGAGGCACCGCCCTTTGAGGTGCTCGTACAGATGCACAGGGAATCAGCCAAGGATAATCCTAAGAAAGCCTTCTCGGTAGGTGGATTGAAGATTTAACTTTATTGAATTTGAATTGTATTCTCGAATTTAGTCTGAATATTTGCTTATTTTAATCTACAAAAAGCAAAATACAAAGTTGCAGTGATTCGATAAACTCATTCTCAGTGTTTTTGAGTTATTTAATGTGGGAACTAATTTGGTGGCGTTTACTTTGAAATTATCAAGATTTCCATCCAATAATCGGCCAACATCCACACAGGAAAACGACCTGAAAAAGTCTATCGACGAGTCTAAGAGGATAAAGCGGCAGTACTCGCACTACTTTGACGTTATCATCCAGAACAGTAACATGGACGCGACCTACACCAGGCTGTACGAGTGTATCAGCAAACTGTCCACGAGCCCGCAGTGGGTCCCTGTTAGCTGGGTTTACTGAGAACACTCCGCCCCGGGGAAATACCAATCCTAACTCTACCTTCTCTGTGTCTCCTCCGATATATCGAGCGTAGCTCTCTGGCTATGTCACAGCTCATGAAAGAAGAATCAGCGAGACCTCGCCCTCCTCCTTAAATTGCAATTCGGGAATGCCTCAAATGCAGCATTATCGTGACTTGATATGGAGTAATCTGGCAAACTTTTAGTCACACGTACATGGATCTAAGACTTCAATTTATTTTATAGGTTCTGTGATGAATTTCCTCATCTGAAATGACGGATATACGCTAAATATTCGTTGAAATATAATCAAATGATATATTGATCAAGATGTTATGTGACTAAGGTTTGCTCCCTGTGTGATTTACAATTTATAAACATTGAATGGGCTCAAATCTGGACTTGAGATATTCAAGTCAAGAATAGGTGACTAAATGCATAAATTATCCTGTTGAATGCCATTTTGTACATTTTTATCTAGCTTGAATGGATATATGATAATTTATACTATGCTTCAGGCATATTATAAATGCTTTTTGTTCATTTATTAATGCTGTTTCATTTAGTTAAATATTAACATAATTCATCTGTTTTTAATAATTTTAATTATTTAGAAGTTACCCCTGATGGTTGATCGATTCATATTATACTTATCATCTTATCTATGCTGGTGTAGTAAATTGAAAACTAAATGTTTTAGTAAAAGTTGAATTTTTGTTATCGTTTAAAATACATATATTAAGAATAAGATGTAAAAGAGATGCGAAATTGGCGAGATTGATTTGTCGCTCCAAAAGTGTGAGAAACATCTAAGTCAGTTTTTATTTCGATTATCAGTGGATTTAAAGGACATCATTATCACAGAAATAGTGATTAGTGAACTTAAAGTTCTAATCCGTGATTTTTCGCTTGTGTCAATGTTTTGTTATACTTTCTGTAGCTGTTTCTATCCTTGAATTTCATTTTCGATTACATGATCAACTTTTTGATTAAATTGTGAATGATGAAAAACATTTTACCCGTGGTGTCTCGAACTTTCCAATTTCATTTTCATGCAGTGCCTGAGATGAACTTAGTGCTGAGATGAACTTAGTGCTGTAACGCTCTGTGATTATATTGCAATCCTGTTATTGTTAACTAAAACTCTGGGGATTGGGCAGGTAATTCGGTACGATTGTGCGACTCGGCAGAGTCTGCACATTTCGCGTAAATTTTCGTGGTTTTAATCAACTTTTATTTAAGGGGGGTTCAAAAGCGACTTGGACGAGATCTGAGGTGTGCAATCGATAAGATAATGAGTTCTGCATAAAAATTTGATCTATCTCAAATAATGGCCGAGGTTGGCCGAAAAACGTATGCCCATATGGGCATACGCGCGTCGCCTGAAGCTTATATTGGCCCATAACGGCCAAATATCAATATTTTAAGATAAGAAATAACTTTATTCGATAGATAGCATTGGTTTATGTATTCTCTCCCAAATATGGGTTTTATTGCTACTAAAATGGCCTTTTGGGGTCCAAAAAAACCCCTAAAAAACCACAAAATTGCCATTTTCTCGGTTTTTCGGTTTTTTCGAAAATCGACTTTTATTTCCTTCTCCCCCGCCTTTTTTTAAAATTTTAAAAATTTTTAAAATCCCTTTTAAACTTAATTTCGCATTTTTTATTGATCGAAAATTTTTAGTTGGCCCCAAAAAAATTTTTTGGGCAAAGGGCCTCCCATTTTTTTTCGAGTAATTTTTGGGGTACCCAAAAACCCGGGCC